>JAJEOU010002598.1:10653538-10726038 GCA_021534815.1 Acrocephalus arundinaceus
TCATCATCCATCCATCACCATCCCATCCATCATCCATCCATCATCCATCCATCCATCATCCATCCATCCTCATCCATCCATCCATCCCATCATCATCATCCATCCATCATCCATCCATCCATCCATCCATCATCCATCATCCATCCCATCCTCATCATCCATCATCCATCCATCATCCATCCCATCATCCATCCATCCATCCATCCATCCATCCATCCATCCATCCATCATCCATCATCCATCCATCCATCCATCCATCATCCATCCCATCATCCCATCCATCATCCATCATCCATCCATCATCCATTCCATCATCCATCCATCATCCATCATCCATCCATCATCCATCCATCATCCATCCATCCATCCATCCCATCATCCATCCATCCCATCCATCCATCATCCATCCATCCATCATCCATCCATCATCCATCCATCCATCCATCATCCATCATCCATCCATCATCCCATCCATCATCCATCCATCCATCCATCCATCATCCATCATCCATCCATCCATCATCCATCCCATCCATCATCCATCCATCCATCCCATCATCCATCCATCATCCATCCATCCATCCATCATCCATCCATCCATCCATCATCCATCATCCATCATCCATCCATCATCCATCCATCCATCATCCATCCATCATCCATCCATCATCCATCCATCATCCATCCATCATCCATCCATCCATCCATCATCCATCCATCCATCCATCATCATCCATCCATCATCCATCTCCATCATCCATCCATCATCCATCCATCCATCATCCATCATCCATCCATCATCCATCCATCATCCATCATCCATCCATCCATCATCCATCCATCCATCATCCATCCATCCATCATCCATCCATCATCCATCCATCCATCCATCATCCATCATCCATCCATCCATCATCCATCCATCCATCATCCATCCATCCATCCCATCCATCCATCATCCATCCATCATCCATCATCCATCCATCATCCATCCATCCATCATCATCCATCATCCATCCATCCATCCATCCATCATCCCATCCATCCATCCATCATCCATCCATCCATCATCCATCCATCATCCATCATCCATCCATCCCATCATCCATCCATCATCCATCATCCATCCATCATCCATCCATCATCCATCCATCCATCCATCCATCCATCATCCATCATCCATCCATCATCCATCCATCCATCCATCCCATCCATCCATCCATCATCCATCCATCATCCATCCATCCATCATCCATCCATCATCCATCCATCCATCATCCATCCATCCATCATCCATCCATCCATCCATCATCCATCATCCATCATCCATCCATCCATCCATCATCCATCCATCCATCATCCATCCATCATCCCATCCATCATCCATCCATCCATCCATCCATCATCCATCCATCATCCATCCATCCATCATCCATCCCATCCATCCATCATCCATCCATCCATCCATCATCCATCCATCCATCATCATCCATCCATCCATCCATCCATCCATCCATCATCCATCCATCATCCATCCATCCATCATCCATCCATCATCCATCATCCATCCATCATCCATCCATCATCCATCCATCATCCATCCATCCATCATCCATCCATCCATCCATCCATCCATCATCCATCCATCCATCCATCCATCATCCATCCATCCATCCATCCCATCATCCATCCATCATCCATCCATCCATCATCCATCCATCCATCATCCATCCATCATCCATCCATCCATCATCCATCCATCATCCATCCATCCATCATCCATCCCATCATCCATCCATCCATCCATCCATCCATCCATCATCCATCCATCCATCATCCATCCATCATCCATCATCCATCCATCATCCATCCATCCATCATCCATCCATCCATCCATCATCCATCATCCATCCCATCATCCATCCATCCATCCATCATCCATCCATCCATCCATCCATCATCCATCCATCATCCATCATCCATCCATCATCCATCCATCCATCCATCCATCATCCATCCATCCATCATCCATCCATCCATCATCCTACCATCATCCATCCATCCATCCATCATCCATCCGTCCATCCATCCATCCATCCATCATCCATCCATCATCCATCATCCATCATCCATCCATCCATCCATCCCAGCTGCTGCAAACATGGAGCCAGGATTCCTGCTGGAGGAAATCACTCAGATTTCTGGCGGAGAAACCCAGCTGGTTCCAAGTTAATTACGCACCAAAAAGGAAAAAATTCCCTTTTGCTGCCTGATCAGCCAGCCAAGGTCCAGGCACTGCTCACCACACACCCTCCTTGTCCTCCAACACATTCCCAAATCTTTCTCCGTTCAAAGTAAATTCCCTGGCACAGATTTTTTTCCCAGCAGTTTTCTGTTCCCTCTGCAGCACAACCCAAGCACGCTCCCGAGCTCCTGCAATCCCGCCCAAGGAAATTAATTTTATGGGAAATTTCTCCTCGACAGAAAAAATAAAATCCTCAGGAAGCAGCAGGGCCCCGCAAGAAAAGGGATTTGGGGTTTGTGTGCACAGGGATGAGCTCCTGCAGACAGGAACAGCTCCTGGGGGATTTGTGGGGTGCAGATTCAGGATTTGGGAGGTGCAGATTCAGGATTTGTGGGGTGCAGATTCAGGATTTGGGAGGTGCAGATTCAGGGTTTGGGTGCAGATTCAGGATTTGGGAGGTGCAGATTCAGGATTTAGAAGGTGCAGATTCAGGATTTGAAAGGTGCAGATTCAGGATTTCAGATGTGCAGATTCAGGGTTTGTGGGGTGGAGGTTCAGGATTTGGGAGTGCAGATTCAGGATTTGTGGGTGCAGATCCAGGATTTGTGGGGTGCGGATTCAGGATTTGGGAGGTGCAGATTCAGGATTTGTGGGGTGCAGATTCAGGATTTGGGAGGTGCAGATTCAGGATTTGTGGGGTGCAGATTCAGGGTTTGGGATGTGCAGATTCAGGATTTGGGAGGTGCAGATTCAGGATTTGGGAGGTGCAGATTCAGGATTTGTGGGGTGGAGATTCAGGATTTGGGAGTGCAGATTCAGGGTTTGGGAGGTGCAGATTCAGGATTTGTGGGGTGCAGATTCTGGGTTTGGGATGTGCAGATTCAGGATTTGTGGGGTGGAGATTCAGGATTTGGGAGGTGCAGATTCAGGATTTGTGGGGTGCAGATTCTGGGTTTGGGATGTGCAGATTCAGGATTTGTGGGGTGGAGATTCAGGATTTGGGAGGTGCAGATTCAGGATTTGTGGGGTGGAGATTCAGGATTTGGGATGTGCAGATTCAGGATTTGTGGGGTGGAGATTCAGGATTTGGGAGGTGCAGATTTAGGATTTGGGAGGTGCAGATTCAGGATTTGGGAGGTGCAGATTCAGGATTTGGGAGGTGCAGATTCAGGATTTGGGAGGTGCAGATTCAGGATTTGGGAGGTGCAGATTCAGGATTTGTGGGGTGCAGATTCAGGGTTTGGGATGTGCAGATTCAGGATTTGGGAGGTGCAGATTCAGGATTTGTGGGGTGCGGATTCAGGATTTGGGAGGTGCAGATTCAGGATTTGGGAGGTGCAGATTCAGGATTTGTGGGGTGCAGATTCTGGGTTTGGGATGTGCAGATTCAGGATTTGTGGGGTGGAGATTCAGGATTTGGGAGGTGCAGATTTAGGATTTGGGAGGTGCAGATTCAGGATTTGGGAGGTGCAGATTCAGGATTTGGGAGGTGCAGATTCAGGTTTGGGAGGTGCAGATTCAGGATTTGGGAGGTGCAGATTCAGGATTTGTGGGGTGCAGATTCAGGGTTTGGGATGTGCAGATTCAGGATTTGGGAGGTGCAGATTCAGGATTTGTGGGGTGCGGATTCAGGATTTGGGAGGTGCAGATTCAGGATTTGGGAGGTGCAGATTCAGGATTTGTGGGGTGCAGGTTCAGGGTTTGGGATGTGCAGATTCAGGATTTGGGAGGTGCAGATTCAGGATTTGTGGGGTGCAGATTCTGGGTTTGGGAGGTGCAGATTCAGGATTTGGGAGGTGCAGATTCAGGATTTGTGGGGTGCAGGTTCAGGATTTGGGAGGTGCAGATTCAGGATTTGGGAGGTGCAGATTCAGGATTTGTGGGGTGCAGATTCAGGATTTGGGAGGCTCCGGCATGCCCGTTATCCCTCAGGATCACACTGCTCCCACCATGGGGTGTGGGATGGGAAGGGGGATAATCAGCTCCTCGTGCTGGTCTGATGGGAAAAGGACAGGAAAAGGAAGACCTGGGACCCCATTACTCCCCCTCCAATCCCAGGATTCCAGCCATGAGCTCCTCAGGGCGCAGGAGGGGAAATGCTGCAGGTGCCAAGGGTGGGATCCCCTCCCTGCCTGCCCTGGGCAGCCCCTTGGAGCTCCCCAGCATCCCAGCCCCTGGAGGAGGGCTCAGGGTCAGCCCAGGGATCCCTGGCGGTGCCTCCAGCCTGGAACAGACACAGAGGGATGTGGAGAAAGGGACCTGGCCTGGTCATGGGGCTGCTCCACCCAGCTGGGGACAGCCACGGGCAAAGGGGAGTGGGGTGGGACAGCTGTGTGTCACCTGCCTGTCCGTCTGTCCTGTGCCTGTCCCCTGCCATCCCCTGCCTGTCCCTGTCTGTCCCCTGCCTGTCCTGTGCCTGTCCCCTGCCATCCCCTGCCTGTCCCTGTCTGTCCCCTGCCTGTCCTGTGCCTGTCCCCTGCCATCCCCTGCCTGTCCCTGTCTGTCCCCTGCCTGTCCTGTGCCTGTCCCCTGCCATCCCCTGCCTGTCCCTGTCTGTCCCCTGCCTGTCCTGTGCCTGTCCCCTGCCATCCCCTGTCTGTCCCTGTCTGTCCCCTGCCTGTCCTGTGCGCGTCCTGTGCCTGTCCCCTCTCATCCCCTGCCTGTCCCCTGCCTGTCCCCTGCCTTTCCTCATCCATCCCCTACCTGTCCCTGTCTGTCCCTGCCTGTCCCCATCCATTCCCTGCCTGTCCCCTGCCTGTCTTGTGCCTGTTCCCTGCCTGTCCCCTCCTATCCCCTGCCTGTCCTGTGCCTGTCCCCTGCCTGTCCCCTCTCATCCCCTGCCTGTCCCCTGCCTGTCCCCTGCCTGTCCCCTCTCATCCCCTGCCTGTCCCCTGCCTGTCCCCTGCCTTTCCTCATTCATCCCCTACCTGTCCCTGCCTGTCCCCATCCATTCCCTGCCTATCCCCTCCCTGTCCCCCGCCTGTCCCCACCCATCCCCTCCCTGTCCCCTCCCTGTCCCCATCCATCCCCAGCCTGTCCCCTGCCTGTCCCCCCACACTCCGCCCGCGCTGCTCGCAGCAGCTCCAGCCCCATCTGGTTCCTGTTAAAGCAGCCGGCCGGGGAGGGGAGGGAGGGGCAGGGTCCCTCCCCGCGGGTCAGAGCAGTGCTCGGGAGCCGGGGCTGCCCTTCCCTTTCCCCTCCTGCCTGGAGAGCGGCCAGGAGCGGCTCCTGCCTTCCCCAATCCCACCGGGAGGGAACCGTGTCCTCCTGGGCACAGCCGCCCTGCCCTGCCCTGGCACAGCCCTGGCACAGCTCTGGGACTGTCCTGCACAGCCCTGCCCTGGCACAGCCCTGGGACTGCCCTGCACAGCCCTGGCACTGCCCTGGCCCTGTCCTGGCCCTGTCCTGGCACTGCCCTGGCACTGCCCTGGCACTGCCCTGCACAGCCCTGGCACTGCCCCTGGCCCTGGCTCCTCTCCTGTCCCCAAAGCACTCTGTCCTGACCTACTGTCTGCACCCCCTGGGTATTCCCAGTATTCCCATCCCTGCAGCACAGCCCCACAGCAGTGAGGGAGCAGGAGCAGCTCAACCCCCATGGAGAACACCCCAAACGGGGCCCCTGCCAGGCCAGGCTGCTCCAAACCCCATCCCAGCCACCCTTGGACACCTCCAGGGATGGGACATCCACAGCTGCTCTGGGAATTCCATCCCAGCCCCTCACAGGAACAATTCCTGGCCAATGTCCCACCCAAGCCTGCCCTCTGACAGTGGGGAGCCATTCCCATCCCCATTCCATTCCCATTCCTACTCCCATCCCCATTCCCATTCCCATTCCTATTCCCACTCCCATTCCCATCCCCATTCTCGTTCCCATTCCCATTCCCATCCCCATTCCCATTCCCATTCCCATCCCCATTCCCATTCCCATTCTCACTCCCATCCCCATCCCCATCCCCGGTGCTCTGGCACAGCCTCTCCTGGGTTCTCCCACGTACGGAAATCCTGCCCGTGCCCGGGGCTCTGATCCAGCTCCAGCTCCCGGCGGATCCCGGCCGCAGGAACAGAGGCTGCACACCCGGTGGCAGCAAAGAAACGCGGCAGAACGGGAAGGGCCGGGAGCAGCGCCGGGATGAGCTGGGATGATGGGCAGGAGGGAGAATCCCGGGATCTGGGCAGGAGGGAGAATCCTGGGATCCTGGATAAACAGGGATGATGGGCAGGAGGGAGAATCCTGAAATTCTGGATGAGCCAGAATCCTGGGCAGGATGGAGAGGAATACCTAGATAGGATGGAGAATTCTGGGATCCGGGATGAGCCAGGATTCTGGGCAGGATGGGGAACCCCGGGATCCTGGATGAGCCAGGATGATGGGCAGGATGGAGAATCCCGGAATCCTGGGCAGGATGGAGAATCCCGGAATCCTGGGCAGGATGGAGAAGAATCCCAGGATCCTGAGCAGGATGAGCTGGGATCCCTGGGCCAGATTGGGAATCCCAGGATCCCCGGGCAGGATGGACAATCCCAGGATCCTGAGCAGGAGGGAGAATCCCAGGATCCCTGGGCAGGATGGAGAAGGATCCCAGGATCCTGGGCAGGATGGAGAAGAATCTTAGGATCCCCGGGCAGGATGGACAATCCCAGGATCCCCAGGTAGGATGGAGAAGAATCCCAGGATCCTGCAGCACACAGCAGGAGCCTCTCTGGGGATTCTGGGGATGGCCGAGCTGGCCCCGCACATCACAGCCCCAGGGGTGTTCAAGGGTGAGATTCCCTTCTCCCTGATCATTTCTGGGATTCCAGCAAATCCCGGGATGTGCCCCTGCCTGGGACCATGGGAGCTGCTCTGCTCACACCTGCCCCCCTTGGGAAAGCACAGGGAAAACCCTCAGCGCTGGAAAATCCCTTTGGGATCCCTGCAAAGCATCGGGAACGGGGCGTTAACCCCGTCCAAAGGAGATTTCGGGAAGGAATTGCTCCCTGGGATGGTGGGAGGCACCAGGATGAGCCACACCCAGGAGGAAGAAAAAGGGGAATGAGGAGGGAAACTGAGTCACGGAGCTGCTCCATGAAAATGCAATTCCAAAGGAACGGATGTGAGGGCGATCCTGGCTCAGGGCTGTGTCCAAGGAGCGATTTTCCCTTGGGATGTGCACCACCTCCCACATCAAATGTAATTCCAGCTCTTTCAAACCTCCAGAACACCCCGGCACCACCTCCAATCCCCCCGGGGATTCCCAGAGGATTCCCCAGCCGCCCCGAGGAGGTGACAGTGACAGGCACGCCGGTGGCAGCCCCGTCCCTCTGTCCCCTCTGCAGCTGCCTGGATTTGCAGCGGGATTTTCCTGCTCCAGATGCCGCCTTTCATCCGTGATTGATGCCCTTGGAAATGCACAGAAAGCACCAGCTGCTCCTGCCTTCCGAGCAGCTGAGGGGGGAAAAAATCCTTTTGTTCCAGCAATTCCAGAGCCTGAGCTGGCTCCATGAACAGCCTGTTATTGCCAAAGGTTAGGGAAACTGTGAGGAAAGCTGGAGTATCCTGCTTTTCTCCCTGGGATCTGGGGCTATCCAAGTGGGTGGAAATCAGGGATGGAGTATCCTGCTTTTCTCCCTCGGATCTGGGGCTATCCAGGTGTCTGGAAATCAGGGATGGAGTATCCTGATTTTCTCCCTGGGATCTGGGGCAATCCAGCTGTCAGGAAATCAGGGATGGAGTATCCTGATTTTCTCCCTGGGATCTGGGGCAATCCAGGTGTCAGGAAATCAGGGATGGAGTATCCTGCTTTTCTCCCTCGGATCCGTGGCCCCACAGCAGTGAGGGAGCAGGAACAGCTCAGCCCCCATGGAAAACACCCCAAACGGGGCCCCCGCCAGGCCAGGCTGCTCCAAACCCCATCCCAGCCACCCTTGGACACCTCCAGGGATGGGGCAGCCACAGCTGCTCTGGGAATTCCATCCCAGCCCCTCACAGGAACAATTCCTGGCCAATGTCCCACCCAAGCCTGCCCTCTGACAGTGGGGAGCCATTCCCATTCCCATTCCCTTTCCAATTCCCATTCCCATTCTTGTTTCCATTCCCATCCCCATTCCCATTCCCATCCCCATTCCCATCCCCATTCCCATTTCTATTCCCATTCCCATTCCTGTTCCCATTCCCATCCTCATTCCCATTTCTATTCCCACTCCCATTCCTGTTCCCATTCCCATCCCCATTCCCATTTCTATTCCCATTCCCGTTCCCATTCCCACTCCCATTCTCATTTCCATTTTCATTCTCACTCCCATTCCCATTTTCATTTCCATTCCCAGTCCCATTCCCATTCTTGTCCCCATTCCCATTCCCATCTCCTGCTTTTCCCCCTGGTATCCGTGGCAATCCAAGTCTCAGGAAATCAGGGATGTGACAGGGAATGGAAGGTTTGGGATGTGTCTTTGTGAGCCTGGATGGATCCCAAAGCAGCCCTGGGATCCCTGGAGATCCCTCAGCAAGAATCATGGAATGGTTTGGGCTGGGAGGGACCTCAAAGATTTTTCTTACACCTTCCACTATCCCAGCCTGCTGCAGCCCGACCTGGGACACTTCAGGGATGCAGGAGCCTCCTCATCCTCACAGGAGGGAATTTCCCCCTAAAATCCAACCTGACCCAGCTCTCCTCAGGATCACGGAGCCACAGCAGCCGGTGCAATTCCAAGGAAAAGCCGAGCCCGGGCAGCAGGTGCCGTTCACAAGGCGGCCACCAAGAGGTGCCGGCAGCTCTCCCACAGCCCCGGCAGCTCCTCCAGCCTCCAGATTTATCCTTTCCTCCCATTTCCCCTGCCCTGCCCCAGCTCTGCTGTCACCCGGGCTGGGGGGAGCAGGGAACACCCTCAGTGCCCAAAATCCCAGAGTTGGCAGGAGCTGGATGAGGTCACAGCAGGGCGAGAGGAGCACAGAGGGGTTTTCCTGGGAGCAAAAAATTCCTTAGCGCCCAAAATCTCCAAGTTTGGAGGTGCTGGATGCTCCCCCCATGGTCAGAGGAGCATAGAGGGGTTTTCCTGGGAGAAAAAGTCCCTCAGTGCCCAAAATCCCAGAGCTGGGAGGAGCTGGATGCTCCCCTCAAGGTCAGAGGAGCACAGAAGGGTTTCCCTGGGAGCAAAAAATCCCTCAATGCCCAAAATCCCAGAGCTGGGAGGAGGTCAGAGGAGCACAGAGGCGTTTCCCTGGGAGCAAAAAATTCCCCAGCGCCCAAAATCCCCGAGTTTGGAGGAGCTGGGTGAGATCGCAGCAATGCCAGAGGAGCACAGAAGGGTTTTCCTGGGAGCAAAAAATCCCTCAGTGCCCAAAATCCCCGAGTTGGGAGGAGCTGGATGAAGTCACAGCAGTGCCAGAGGAGCACAGAAGGGTTTCTTTGGGAGCAAAAACCTCTCAGTGCCCAAAATCCCTGAGTCTGGAGGAGCTGGGTGAGGTCATGGCAGTACCGGAGCACAGAAGGGTTTTCCTGGGAGCAAAAAATCCCTCAGTGCCCAAAATCCCAGAGTTGGGAGGAGCTGGGTGAGATCACAGCAATGCCAGAGAAGCACAGAAGGGTTTTCCTGGGAGCAAAAAATCCCTCAGTGCCCAAAATCCCCGAGTTTGGAGGAGCTGGATGCTCCCCCTGAGGTCAGAGGAGCACAGAAGGGTTTTCCTGGGAGCAAAAAATTCCTCAGCACCCAAAATCCCAGAGTTGGGAGGAGCTGGATGAGGTCACAGCAGTACCACAGGAGCACAGAGGGGTTTTCCTGGGAGCAAAAAATCCTTCAGCACCCAAAATCCCCAAGTTGGGAGGAGCTGGATGCTCCCCCTGAGGTCAGAGGAGCACAGAGGGGTTTTTTTTCCTGGGAGCACTGGCAGGAGCAGGAACGCCGGCACTCAGGGATTCCGGGGTGCCAAGAGGACCCTGAGCCTTCCCTGCCACCAATCCCAGGATCCCACAGCCCTGTGGGGCAGGAATGGGAGACAAAGGCACCGGAGGCTGCCCAGCAGCTGCTCCCACCCCTTGGGGATGCTGCTTTTGGGGAAAATCCCGGCATTTCCCTGATCTGTGGGGAGCAGAACCAGGGCTGCTCCCAGCTCAGGTGGCACAGGAGATGAAGGAGCCACGGAGACACCGGGCACTGGGAAAAGGAGGGTGGAGGCTCCCCCATCCCTGCTGCCAGCTCCAAGGGAAGGGATGGACCAGGCTGAGATCTCACCCAGCCCCAGCTCCAAGGGAAGGGATGGACCAAGCTGAGATCTCACCCAGCCCCAGCTCCAAGGGAAGGGATGGACCAGGCTGAGATCTCACCCAGCCCCAGCTCCAAGGGAAGGGATGGACCAGGCTGAGATCTCACCCAGCCCCAGCTCCAAGGGAAGGGATGGACCAGGCTGAGATCTCACCCAGCCCCAGCTCCAAGGGAAGGGATGGACCAGGCTGAGATCTCACCCAGCCCCAGCTCCCAGCCTGATTCCTTTTCCCTGCCCTCTCTCTCTCCTCTGGAGCTGCCCACAGCAGAGCAGCTGCCAGGGCTGAGCTGAGCATCCCCAGGGATGTTTAACAGGGGGATGAACACCCCCAAATCCCTGCTGAGAGCCAGCAGTGCCCACTGGGACACCCAACTGAGCTCCCCCACAGCTCCAGCAATCCCAGAGAGGAAAAAACCACGGAGTCATCAACACCAGAAACCTTTTCTCACATCCAGCGAGCGCAGAGCGAGGAAAACACCGGGAATTCTTCCCCTCCTTTCACCACCCTGGCTCTCTCAGGCAGGTTTCACCCACCCACGGATCCCCACGGCCCCAGCAGGGGCACCGAGCTCCAGAGGCAAAGAAGAAACAACAAAATCAGGGCTGGCTCTTACCTGGCACTTTGGAACGTGGCGGAGGCAGATTTCCCGACGGCCCCAAATCCAACTCCCACGGCCAGGCCCTCTGGAAGAGCAGAAAAACCAGTGAGGTCCAGCCCCAGCCCAGCCCTCCTCCTGTGGGGAGCAGGAGCCCAGCCCAGCAGGATCCTGGTGATTTAAATCCAGGAGAATCCAGTCCAGCACTGCCCGGGGTGTCCCCACCATGGCCCCAGAGCAGCTGGGCAGCCAGGACAGAGAGAAAGTTCTGGAAGGGGGAATGATCCCAATCCCCAGCAGCTGGAATGGGAATGGGAATTACAGTGGGATTGTAGCAAGGAGCCGAGCAGTGTAGAACACCACAGAGAGAAAGTTCTGGAAGAGGAAAAAATCCCAATCCCAAAAAGAATGGGAATTATAATGGGATTGCACCAAGGAGCCGAGCAGTGCAGGACACCATGGAGAGGTGAGGAAAAAATCCCAGCAGCTGGAATGGGATTGCAGCAAGGAGCCAAGCACCACGGAGAGAAAGTTCTGGAAGGGGAAATGATCCCAATCCCCAACAACTGGAATGGGAATGATAATGGGATTGCACCAAGGAGCCGAGAAGTGCAGGACACCACAGAGAGAAAGTTCTGGAAGGGGAAGAGGAAATGATCCCAATCCCCAGCAGCTGGAATGGGATTGCAGCAAGGAGCCAAGCACCACGGAGAGAAAGTTCTGGAAGAGGAAATTATCCAAATCCCCAGCATCTGGAATGGGAATGGGAACTACAATGGGATTGTAGCAAGGAGCCAAGAAGTGCAGGACACCATGGAGAGAAAGTTCTGGAAGAGGAAAAAATCCCAATCCCCAGCAGCTGGAATGGGATTGCAGCAAGGAGCCGAGCAGTGCAGGACACTACAGAGAGAAAGTTCTGGAAGGGGAAATGATCCCAGTCCCCACCAGCCGGAATGGGATTGTAGTGAGAAGCCGAGCAGTGCAGGACACCATGGAGAGAAAGTTCTGGAAGGTGAAATGATCCCAATCCCCAGCATCTGGAATGGGAATGGGAACTACAACGGGATTGCACCAAGGAGCCGAGCAGTGCAGGACACCACGGAAAGTTCTGGAAGGGGAAACGGGAATGATCCCAATCCCCAACAGCTGCAATGGGAATGGGAATTACAATGGGACTGTATGGAGGAGCCGAGCAGTGCAGGACACCACGGAGAGAAAGTTCTGGAAGTGGGAAATGATCCCAATCCCCAACAGCTGCAATGGGAATGGGAATTATAATGGGATTGCAGTGAGGAGCTGAGCAGTGCAGGACACCAAAGCTAATCCCAAAGGCTCAGCCTCAGCAAACCCAGGTGGATTCCAGAAGAACCAAACCCCATTAATCCCCCAGGAGCTGGGTGTTAGAAATGCCCATTATAAGGTTGGCTTTTCACAAATAATAAAACAATACTAAAACAATACTAAAACAATAGTAAAATAATACTAAAATAATATTAAAATAATATATAAAAAATTAATATTAAAATTTTAAAACATTAAAATGAAAATTGATATTAAAATGGGCGTTAGAAATGCCCGTTTATAAAGTCGGTTTTTCACAAATATTAAAACAATACTAAAATAATATTAAGATAATATTCAAATAATATTAAAACAAATTAATATTAAATTAACATTAAAATTTTTAAATATTAAAATGAAAATTGATATTAAAATGGGCGTTAGAAATGCCCGTTTATAAAATTGGCTTTTCCCAAATATGAAAATAATACTAAAATAATGCTAAAATAAAATTAAAATAATAGTAAAATAAACTAATATAAATTAAATGTTAACATTAAAATTTAAAAATATTAAACCGAAAATTTATATAAAAATGGGTGTTAGAAATTAATAAATTAAATGTTAACATTAAAATTTAAAAATATTAAACCGAAAATTTATATAAAAATGGGTGTTAGAAATGCCTGCTATAAAGTTGGCTTTTCACAAATATTAAAATAAATAATATTAAAATATTAACATTAACATTTTAAAATATTAAAATGAAAATTAACATTAAAATGGGTGTTAGAAATGCCTGTTATAAAGTTGACTTTTCACAAATATTAAAATGAATGCTGTATGTATAACACAGGAAGGTTTTACTGTATTTTCTTTTATTACTAATTTAGAAATGTGATGAATTTATATTTTCTTTTTGGTTGTAACACAGTGTTAAAAATAAAAGACTGGTTTTTTTCTGTAACATCTAAACTGGCCAAAGCAGAAGGTAAAGGTGGGGATCCTCCTGCATTCCTGAATTAACCAAATGAAGATTCCTCCTGCATTCTGGCATTCCTGCATTAATTAAATGAATGAATTTTTAATTCATTTAATGAAATAAAATTAATTAATTTAATTAATTTGGGCATTCCTAATTAAACAAATGAAGACATTTGGATTTGTAGATTTTGGTGGACCAAAAGCTACAGAAAGGAATTTATTGATCTCCTGGAGTCAGAAGAACAAGACTCAAGAACGAGTACATGGCGCCAAGAAGAACTTTATCTACAAGGAGCAATAAAATGATAATTTAGTGAACTAAGACAAATTGTGGGAAGTAAAACCGAGAGAACATCTGAACTCCACGGGATGTTTGAATAATGCATGTGGGTCTGGTGAATGTGCAACACAGAGATCCTTAAAACAAAGGAGCTGAAGGGGTGAGGTGTGCTGGCTTCAGAAACTGTATTTTATTTTAGTCTGTCTCCTAATTGTGTATTTAAAAAAATTAAAAATTATTAATTATTTTAAAAAAATTTCTAGAATTTTTCTAAGAAAGTGAACCTCATTTTCCAGATGAGCTAAACCAGGATCAGGCTCCCAGAGATGCCCCCTCCCCAACACCTGCAAGGACAGGCTCCAAAGCTCAAGGAAACCCAAACTCCAGCAGAAAATCCCTGCCTTGCAGATTATTGTACATTACAGTTAATCTTATCACTTTAAGCCCAGGTAATCCCATAAACCCCAAGGAAAACAGCTGAAAAGCCTTCTCGGAAAAAAGAAGAACACCTGATTTTCAGAAAGCATCAAAGCCTGGCTATTTTTTCCCTTTGATTTAAAATCCTCATTTTTGGTTGGTTTTTTTTTTTTTTTTTCAGCCTGGTGGCCTCACTCCCCTCCCAGCAAAGGCTGGGGGGAACGTTCAGAGGAACAGAACCAAAACTGGAGGGATTTTCGAGCCTCCAAGGCTCAGGTGAGCATTCCAGCAGGTGGGAAATGTCCCCGGAGCATTTCCCTGCATCCCAGAGGAGCAGGACCCTGGGGAAGGGCACCACGAGCGTGTCTGTGGCCCTGTGAGTTCCCAGCTACTGTGGGAACAGCAGGAAAATCCCAATATTCCCACCCTGAGCCCACAGCTGGAACACCTGGCACTCCTCAGAGCCTGGAGCCAAGGGCAGGGGGGAAAAGCAGAGCAGAACCACCCCAAACAGGGCAGGAGGGCAGGGAGAGCCCAAAGTGACCCTAAAGTGCCCCAGTGGGTGCCAACCCCATGGGCACAGGGCTGTGGCACAGGTGGCACATGCCAAGTCAGAGCCCAGGACATCCCTCTGGCTGCCCTGAGTGATCCCAGACCCTGGCAAGGGCTCCAGAGACCAAAGTCAAAAATACTTCAATTCCAGTCCATGGGAGCTGTTACCAACCTTGTATGAAGAATTACAAACCACAAGAATTTGATTAGGGTGATAATTAACTTATTACTGGGTGTTAATGTAGAATTTTGGGGTTTTTAATGGAGGTTCAAGATGGAGGAATCTGGGTGTGTTCCTGTCCTTCTGCTTCTCCTTCTTGCCCTCCATCTTCTGCTGTGGTGGTGGCACTTTTGGGTTGGTTTAGCACAGCAGTGCACTGTCTAACACAGGTGATGGGTGTTGGTATCTCACCATAAACACAGAGCACAGAATATTTGGGATAAAAAGCTCAGACCGCCCTCGGGGTGGTCAGTCAGGGATGACCAGCACTGCAGCCAGCACCCAAGCTGGGTGAGAACAAAATGTACCAGATAAGAAATAAAATAATAAACAACCCTGAGAACCTGAGCCGACGCATCCCAAATTCTTCTGACACCAGGGCTTGGGAGAAAGACTTTGAACAAACATCTCAGCCCCAAGAACGAAGAGTGTCACACCTGGAAGGGTCACACATCACACAAGAGTCCCCAAATCACCCAGCTGGGACCCCGGGCAGGCTGAGCCCTGCAGGGCTGGGGTGCTCTGGGTGCTCTGGGGGCTCAGCAAAACCGAGGCACAAATCTGGGAAAAGGAATTTCCTGCTGGGCTCTGTCCAGCTCCACAAAACCAGCCCCGGCGCTGCTCTTCCCAAAAATCCCTTTGGAAGCGTGCCTCGCCCAGGGAACAGAATTCCAAGGGGAAAAGCCTTTTTTCCTCAGAAATCCCTCTGGAAGTGTGGCTCGCTCAGGGAGCAGAATTCCAAGGGGAAAAGCCTTTTTTCCCCAAAAAATCCTTTGGAAGCGTGGCTCACCCAGGGAACAGAATTCCAAGGGAAAAAGCCTTTTTTTTTTTTTAATAATTCCCGTTGGTGTGAGGAACGAACACATCTGTGGCAGGGGGGTGAGGGGAACTCCCGGGAGCACCGATGATCCCAAAGCCCGGGGATGGGGAAGGAAGGAGAGGCAGCAGATGGTGCGTGGGGAAAGGCTGAGCTGGGAAGGAGAAGCGGCAGCGTGGGGGGAGCGGCTCGGGGGGGGGAGGAGGAGGAGGAGGAGGAGGAGGAGGAGGAGGAGGGGACAGGGGGCCACGGATCCCAAATCAGGCACGGGAACCCAGCCAGCCACGTGTGGGGTCAGGGGGGGCACAGGCACAGCAGGGACAGCCCAGTACCTGCGGTGGCTGGAAAACATCTGATCCTATGGGGCAGGTGTGGGATGGGGATTGTGGGATAGGGATTGTGGGATAGGGACTGTGGGATAGGGACTGTGGGATAGAGCAGAGATTGTGGGATGGGGCAAGGGTTGTGGGATACATCAGGAATTGTGGGATAGAGCAGGGATTGTGGGGTGGAGCAGGGATTGTGGGATGGGGATTGTGGGATGGGGCAGGGGTTGTGGGATACATCAGGGATTGTGGGATAGAGCAGGGAATGTGGGATGAGGCAGGGATCTTGGGATGGAGCAGATATTGTGGGATAGGGCAGAAGTTGTGGGATGGGGCAGAAGTTGTGGGATGGGGATTGTGGGATAGAGATTGTGGGATGGGGCAGAGATTGTGGGATGGCTCAAATATTGTGGGATATAGGGGTTGTAGGATGGGGACAGGGATTGTGGAATGTGGATTGTGGGATATTGTGAGGTATAGCAGGGATTTTGGGATAGAGCAGGAATTTTGGGATAGAGCAGGGATTGTGGGATGGAGCAGGGATTGAGAGATAGGGCAGATGTGGGATACAGCAGAAATTGTGGGATGGAGCAGTGATTGTGGGATGGGGCAGGTATGGGATGGAGCAGGGACTGTGGGATACAGCAGATATTGTGGGATACAGCAGGGATTTTGGGATAGAGCAGGGATTGTGGGATGGGGCAGCGGTTGTGGGATGGAGCAGGGATTCTGGGATGTTCTCAACCCAGAGCTCTGATTTGTTCTCAATATTTAATTTCAAGCCTCCCCCTGCTGCAGGCTCGGGCAGCAGCTGGAAAACCAAACAGCCCTGGGGAGTTCCTGGCTCTTGGCACCACCCTGAGCAGAGGAGTTGTAAAATCCTGGAATGGTTTGGGTTGGAAAGATCCCAAATCCCACCCAGTGCCACCCCTGCCATGGCAGGGACACCTCCCACTGTCCCAGGTGCTCCAGCCTGGCCTGGGACATTCCAGGGATCCAGGGGCAGCCACAGCAAATCTGGGAATTCTTTTCCAGTCCCTCCCCACATTCCCAGGCAGGAATTCCTTCCCAAAATACCACCTCAGTCCTGAGTGTTATAAATGCACAGTATATAGTTGGCTTTTCACAAATATTTAAATGAATACTTTATGTAGAATGGGGTAAGATTGTACTGTATTTCCCTATATTAATAGAAGTTAGAAATGTGATGAATGGATATTTTTTAGGATTGTAACTTAGTGTTAGAAGTAAAAGACTGGGGTTTTTGTTTTCCTGCATGAAGATTGCTGACCAAAAACACAATTAAACTTATCAAGTATCTTGTCCAAATGTAAATGACCCCAGGAGAAGAATTTATGGGACCTGTGCTATCAGAGGGAATGGAGCCACAAGCAGATGGATCTGCCAGATAAAATGGCTGGGGGGGAGTTGAAATTGTGAAAAACTAAGTTCACTTTCTTGGAAAAATTTAGAAGTTTAATAAAAAAATAAAGAAAATAGACAATTAGGAGAGATAAAAGCAAAATACATTTTCTCGGCCGAGGGTGCATACAGGCACACCGTTTAACAGAGTTTTTTTCTTTAAATACATGAGCCTGTGGCATATTTAAAAATTCACATGCATGATCCAAACATTCCTTTTGAGTGTGAATTCTTTTGTTTAGTCCCAACTGCCCCCCAACCATTTTATCTGGCAGGTCCATCTGCAGGTGTCTGATAGCACAGGTCCCCTAAATTCTTCTCTTGGGGCTCTGGTCATTTTCATTTGGACAAGATACTTGATAACAGAAGTTCAATAAATTCCATTTTTTGTAGCTTTCTTGGTCAGCAATCTTCATGTAGGAAAACAAAAGACCCCAGTCTTCTAAGTTACAATCACATTTCTAAATTCTATTAATTAAAAGAAAATACAGTACAATCTTCCCACATTCTACATACAGCATTCAATTTAATATTTGCAAAAAGCCAACTATATACTGTGCATTTATAACAAAACTGAACAAAGAAATTCACACTCAAAAAGAATGTTTGGATCATGAGTGTGAATTTTTAAATATGCAACAGGCCGATACTTTTATAGAACAAAGTTTTTATTAGCAGTGTGTGCTGGCTGGTTCTGTGCCAGGCACCCTTGGCCGAGAAACTGAATTTTGCTTTTGTCTCTCCTAATTGTCTATTTCCTTTAACTTCTAAATTTTTCGTAAGAAAGTGAAGCTCGTTTTTCACATGAGCCAGTGAAGAATTCCCCACAGGATAAAACCCCAGAGTTTGGGATGTGACAGGAGAGGATCCATTCCCCACTTCCCACAGCAGGGAGGTTTTCCTGAGGGTTTCACTCATCCCGTTTTTAAAAGGCCCCAAACTCCTCTCAGCAGAACAAAGGGAGGGAAGTGACCAATCCCAGACTCTGGTAGGGAAATTTAAATTCCCATTTAACCCAAACAAGGGGATTTGGCCTCTCCTGGCCTTCCCTGGCTTTAAATCTGAGGTATTTTATCACTTTATCCTGAGTAGGCCTTACCGGGGATCAGGGGAATCCTGGGCTCCCTCAGGGCCCGGCCTTCCCTCCCTGCTCATTTTCCAACAAAAAATGCTCCAAAAGCTCTCCCTCCCTGCTCATTTTCCAAGGAAAATGCTCCAAAAGCTCGGTCTGAGAGGGATCACTGAGCTGGAGGGAAATGTGAGGTGATCCTGGCACCCCTGGGTGCTGCCACAGCCAAACCAGGCCTGGCACCAAAGGCCTGCAGCAGAATAATGCTGAAAATACACCTTGTCTTTTGGCCTAAGAAATATCCTTATGGGAATTTTTCCTCAAAAATATCTTTGCAGGAATCCTGTCTAAAAAATACCTCTGTAGGAATCTTGCCTAAAAAATGCCTTTGTAGGAATCCTGTCTAAAAAATATCCTTGCAGGAATTTTGCCTTTAAAATATCTTTGTAGGAATCTTGCCTTAAAAATATCCTTAAAGGAGTTTTTCCTCAAAAATATCCTTGCAGGAATCTTGCTTAAAAAATATCCTTGTAGGAATTCTGCATAAAAAATACCCTAACAGGAATCTTGCCTAAAAAAATATCCTTACAGGAATTTTTCCTCAAAAATATCCTTGTAGGAATCCTGCCTTAAAAATATCCTTACAGGAATTTTTCCTCAAAAATGCCTTTGTGGGAATCTTGCCTAAAAAATATCCTTGTAGGAATTTTTCCTCAAAAATATCCTTGTAGGAATCTTGCTTAAAAAATATCCTTACAGGAATTCTGCATAAAAAATACCCTAACAGGAATCTTGCCTAAAAAATATCCTTACAGGAATTTTTCCTAAAAAATGCCCTTGCAGGAATCTTGCCTAAAAAATACCTTTGCAGGAATCCTGTCTAAAAAATATCCTTGCAGGAATTTTGCCTAAAAAAAAATCTTTGCAGGAAATTTGCCTAAAACATATCCCTGTAGGAATCCTGCCTAAAAAATATCCTTGCAGGAATCCTGTCTAAAAAATATCTTTGTAGGAATCTTGCCTTAAAAATATCCTTACAGGAATTTTTCCTAAAAAATGCCCTTGCAGGAATCTTGCCTTAAAAATACCTCTGCAGGAATCCTGCCTAAAAAATATCCTTGCAGGAAATTTACCTCAAAAATACCTCTGCAGGAATCTTGCCTAAAAAATATCCTTGCAGGAAATTTACCTAAAAAATATCTTTGCAGGAATCTTGCCTAAAAAATATCCTTGCAGGAAATTTATCTAAAAAATACCTCTGCAGGAATCCTGCCTAAAAAATATCCTTGCAGGAAATTTACCTAAAAAATTCCTCTGCAGGAAACTCCTCTGGGGATGCAGCAGGGCAGGGAAGGAGGAGGAGGAAGAGGAGGATCCGTGGAAATGGGAAAATGAGAAGCAGCTCATAAATCCCACAAAAACCTCAGGCTTGGAGGGAAGGCAGGGATGTAAGGAAAGGCAGGATTTGTCAAAATAAAAAACCCAAAAAACAAACAAAAAAAAAACCCCACAAAACCCAGGCGGGCCTGAGGGGTTTTCAGGGCAGGTGAGGGGCTCAGCAGTGCCTGCAGAATTTGGGGGAAAATAGCAGGAATTCTGGATTTAATAGCGGGAATTCTGGATTTAACAGGAATTCTGGATTTAACAGCAGGAATTCTGCATTTAATAGCAGGAATTCTGGATTTAATAGCGGGAATTCTGCATTTAACAGCAGGAATTCTGGATTTAATAGTGGGAATTCTGGATTTAATAACGGGAATTCTGGATTTAATAGCAGGAATTCGGGATTTAACAGCAGGAATTCTGCATTTAATAGCAGGAATTCTGGATTTAACAGCAGGAATTCTGGATTTAACAGCAGGAATTCTGCATTTAACAGCAGGAATTCTGGATTTAATAGTGGGAATTCTGGATTTAATAACGGGAATTCTGGATTTAATAGCAGGAATTCGGGATTTAACAGCAGGAATTCTGCATTTAATAGCAGGAATTCTGGATTTAACAGCAGGAATTCTGCATTTAACAGCAGGAATTCTGCATTTAACAGCAGGAATTCTGCATTTAACAGCAGGAATTCTGCATTTGACAGCAGGAATTCAGGATTTGACAGCAGGAGATGCCTGTTTGGGGTTTTTTTTGTGAGGAAAGGAGAGTTTGGGATGCTGAGATGAGCAGGACCAGCAGGGACACACGGAGCTCATCCCCCAGAATTCATCCCTGTGATTAAACAAAACCCCAGCACTTCCCAAACCCTGCAGGATCTGCACATCCCCCGGCACTGGGACCCCCGGGGCAGAGCTGGCAGTGCCACTGTCCCCTCCCACAGGGACCCTGGGGCTGCTTCTCCTGGCTCAGCTCCTCCAGCTGCCAAGGTCTCATCCATTATTCATCCCGCCCTTGGAAGAGCTGTGAAGTTCCTGGTGGGAAATTAATCTGGCCATAACGAGGTTTGGATTTCTCCAGGAGCTGAAGCAGAGCCCTGCTGCTGCCACTCAGAGCTGCAGCCTGAGGGCCAGGCCCCTCCAGGAAACTTTGTTTTGATGTTATTCCTCAAGGAGGAGCAGATTCCAGGGATTTCCCAGGGATTCCTGAGGGTTTGCAGGAATTCAGGTGGAATTTGGGAGGCAGGAGGAAATCCTGCTGGTTTCCAATCCTGGTTTAACCCCCACAGGAGCCAGCCCATCCTCATCCCAGCCTTTTCCTCTTTTCTCCTCCTCTCACAAAAGCAAATCCTCATTTCCATCCTCAATTCCACTCCATGGAGCTGCAGCAGCTGAACAGGAGCTGACAACTCAGCCTTCACCTGATCTGAAAGGATTCCACGCAATCTGAAAGGATTTCACCTGATCTGAAAGGATTCCACCTGACCTGAAGGAATTCCACCTGATCTGAGGGAATTCCACCTGATCTCAAAGGATTCCACCTGACCTGAAGGAATTCCACCTGATCTGAGGGAATTCCACCTGATCTCAAAGGATTCCACCTGATCTGAGGGAATTCCACCTGATCTGAAAGGATTTCACCTGATCTGAAAGGATTCCACCTGATCTGAAAGGATTCCACCTGATCTGAAAGAATTCCACCTGATCTGAAGGGATTCCACGCAATCTGAAAGAATTTCACCTGATCTCAAAGGATTCCACCCGATCTGAAAGGATTAAAGCAACTCTCCGACATCCCAGAGCTCCTCCACCCTGGAAATGCCTCTCTGGGAACAGAAAACTCTTTTCCCAAATTACCAGCACAGAACTGAGCTGAAAGCAGGGACTGACCCGCTGGGGCTGGGCTCTGCTGACCCCACAGCAGCCCAATCCATCAGAGATGTTTAAACTTTCATTCCAGCTTGCTGCTTTCTCAGGCCACTGCTCAGCCAGGTTTAATGTGACAGACCTGGGCCCTGACGGGGACAAGGCAGCAGAGCAGCTCCCACATGCATATTTCAGTGCAAGATTTCATTCCAGCTGGTAGAAATCCGGGATTTAATTGGCTTTTGTCACCTTTGTGGCTGTCACTGCTGACAAAACACCGCTGTGTTAGTGGTGCTGTCACCAGCTGCCTCCAGGTGAGTTAGTGACAGCTGAGCTGGTGGCAGGGGGACATCAGAGACCCCCTGTCCCCTCCTTAACAGTGTGAGGCTGGGAGGGAAACTTCCCAGCCTGGAAAACATGGAATTGCCTCCAGGAGCTGCCATTCCAGAGCCTCCAGCTGCCAGGGGAGCCCTGAGGGAGCCGAGCTGGTGGGCACAGAGCCAGAACCAGGCTGGGGATGGCACCTGAGCCCTGAGAATGTCACCTATGTCCTGAGATTGTCACCTGGTTCCTGAGGATGTCACCTGGGTCCTGAGAATGTCACCTGAGCCCCGAGGATGTCACTTGAGCCCTGAGAATGTCACCTGGGTCCTGAGAATGTCACCTGGGTCCTTCACTGAGAGCATCACCCACAGCTGAGAATGTCACCCACAGCTGGGGATGGCACCCACGTCCTTCACCAAAAAATGTCACCTGCGTCCTTCACCTGAGGGCATCACCCAAACCTGGGGATGTCACCTGATCCCTGAGAATGTCACCTGTGTCCCTCACTGAGAGCAGCAGCCATGGCTGGGGATGGCATCTGAGCCCTGAGAATGTCACCTGTGTCCTCACTGAGAGCAGCACCCACAGCTTAGAATGTCACCTGAGCCCTAAGGATGTCACCTGTGTCCTGAGGATGTCGCCTGTGTCCTCACTGAGAGCAGCACCCAAACCTGGGGATGTCACCCACATCCTTCACTGGAAAAATGTCACCTGTGTCCTTCACCTGAGGGCTGGGGATCACCCAGAGCTGGGGATGTCACCTGAGCCCTGAGGATGGCACCTGTGTCCTCACTGAGAGCAGCACCTAAACCTGGGATGTCACCTGGGTCCTTCACCTGAGGTCATCGCACATGGCTGGGGATGTCACCTGCATCCTTCACCAGAAAATGTCACCTGTGTCCCTCACTGAGAGCAGCAGCCATGGGAATCTGGAATCTTTCCATCCCTCTGGGAATCTGGAATCCCATCCTTCCAGCCCTCTGGGAATCTGGGAATCTGGAATCCCATCTTTCCATCCCTCTGGGAATCTGGAATCCCATCCTTCCATCCCTCTGGGAATCTGGGAATGTGGAATCCCATCTTTCCAGCCCTCTGAGCCAGTCCCAGGGCCAGCACTCTGCTCCACTTCCCGGAAATCCCAAGGAATTGCTGCCCCATGTGCTCCCTGCACCCTCCTTGGAATGCAACGCTGCAGGGGAGCCTTTTCCTCCTTTCCCTCACTAAAAACCCCTTCCAGCAGTAATGGAGCGCCCAGGAAGAGCCGGGAGCAGGCAGAGCAGGAGGAATGCTGGAGTTCCGGGCAGGAAGAGGCATCACCCAGACGAGGCACAGATTGATGGGTGCAGCCCATCCCGCCCCCCTTCCCACGCTCTGCCGAGCCCCAGCGGGGTCCCAAAGCCTCATTAAAGGCAACGATTGGAAAAACAGCCTCCATTCCAACATTCCCAGCAAGGAAAACCCGTCATCCCAAACGAATGTTCCCAGCCTCTTAATGGATCTGGGAGAATATTCACGTTAATAATCAGCGCCGCTGATAATTGAGATGCAATCCGACACTCCCTGCCCTTCCCTCGGGAGGCCGAGTGTCCCGGGAGGGCAAATCCAATCAATTTGTGCTAATGACAAAGCAAGCAGCCTGGAAATCACCTCCCTTGGCAGGAACTGCAATCTGCCGGCACAGCACGGAGCCGCTGTGCTGCCGAGCACAGCCCCTCCCTGCCCTGCCTTCATCCCCAAACCCATCATCATCATCAGGAGCACCCGCAACCCGGGAACGAGCAGCCCTTGGCACAGGGGACGAGCTCTGCCTGACCCCGGTGGGGCTGGCTGGGGGTTTAGAAAGCTGCAGCGTCCGGAATTCCGTCTGGGAACGGCGTGGATTCAACCATGAGGGCTGGAGGGAGCTCAGCCAGGAGGTGTCAGGGGCCATGGAACAGGTACAGACCCCATGGAACAGGTACAGACCCCATGGAATGGGTACAGATCCCACGGATCAGGTACAGACCCCATGGATCAGGTACAGACCCCATGGAATGGGTACAGATCCCACGGATCAGGTACAAACACCCCTGGGTGCTGAGGGAGCTCACCTGGGGAGTTCAAACCCCACAGATCAGGTTCAAACCCCATGGAACAGGTACAAACCCCATGGAACAGGAACAGACCCCATAGATCAGGTACAAACCCCATGGAACAGGTTCAAACCCCATAGAACAGGTTCAAACCCCACAAATCAGGTACACATCCCTCTAGGAACTCCCTGCTCACTGGTGAGAAGATTCCCTCACTTTTGGGCACCGACAGCACCATCCCCTGCATTCCTTGGTGCCAGGAGCTGGATTTGGCACCAGGGGTGGCACGAACTCACTGGCCACCACCGGGCATGGCCACAGCAGGGGTGGCATGTCCTGGCCACAGCAGGGGTGGCATGTCCCCACCCCAGCCAGGGCCTCAGCACCCAGTTTGTAACGGCCACAGCTCCCAGTCTGGAACAGCCACAGCTCCCAGCGTGCTGCTGCCCCGGCCAGGCAGGGGACACAGCAAGGACACTGAGCTGCCTGGAGCTGGGAGAAGCCACAAAACAGCCGTGTGCAGGCAGCAGCTGTCCCCACAGGCTGTCCCCAATGTCACCACGCTGAGGGCAGCAGGGCTCACGGCAGCCCGGAGCTGCAGAGGAGCATGGCTGAAATCAGGGTGACAGTCAGGGTGACAATTCCTGCACGGGGCAGCGTGCCCTGCGTCCCCCCCTGGGGTCACACAGCCGGGCTGCAGAGCCTCCTGGAGGGACACAGGTGACACCAGGGAAGTGTCACCAGGGCTGTCACCAGGGGGTGTCACCATGGAGGTGTCACCAGGGAGCTGTCACCCGAGTAGTGCCACCAGGGCAGTGTCACCGGGGGTGTCACCAGGGCAGTGTCAGCAGGGAGCTGTCACCATGGAGCTGTCACCATGGAGGTGTCACCATGGAGGTGTCACCACAGTGATGTCACCGGGGCAGTGTCACCGGGGCAGTGTCACCACAGTGATGTCACCAGGGCAGTGTCACCGGGGCGGTGTCACCGGGGCGGTGTCACCGGGGAGGTGTCACCGGGGAGGTGTCACCACAGTGATGTCACCATAGAGATGTCACCAGGGAGGTGTCACCAGGGAGGTGTCACCAGGGAGGTGTCACCAGGGAGGTGTCACCAGGGAGATGGGACCTCCCAGCCTGGAGCTGGGATTGGACAATTCAACCCCAAGGTGCAAATGGAGCAAAACTGATCAAAGTGTGAGACCTGGTGACCTTTTGTCCATTTTGTGACCATTTTGGGTCCATTTTGTGACCATTTTGTGTCCATTTTGGGCCCACCTTGGGTGCAGCCCTGGCCAGGCCCTGTCCTGCCCAAGCTGTACCCTAAAGGCCTTTCAATAAATCTCTGCTTTATTCTCTGGCTCTGTCCAGTCTCTGTTCCAGCCCAGCCTGCCCAAGTCTGCAGCCAAGGGCTGATCCCGGGATGGGCTCAGGCTGGCTCTGCCCAGCTCTGCCCAGCACAGCACGAAGGAAAAATGGGAATTTCAGGTTTCCTTGGCAACGTTCTGGGGGTTGGAAGCAGCAGCTGGTGCCTGGCTGGAAGCAGCCCCGCTGCCTTTCCTGGGGGATGCTCCAAGGCAGGGATGGGGCAGGTCCTGCTGTCACCTGAGCAGATTTGGAGGATGGGGAATCACAGAACCACAGAACCACAGAGACACAGAGACAGAGACACAGAGTCACAGAGTCACAGAGTCACAGAGTCACAGAGTCACAGTGTCACAGTGTCACAGTGTCACAGTGTCACAGAATCACAGGATCACAGGATCACAGAGTCACAGAGTCACAGTCACACAGAATTACAGAGTCACAGAGTCACAAAATCACAGAATCACAGAATCACAGCATTTCTAGGTTGGAAGAGACCTTCAAGATCATCGAGTCCAACCCAACCCTGACACCTCAACTAAACCACGGCACCAGTGCCACATCCAGGCTTGTTTTAAACACATCCAGGGATGGTGACTCCACCACCTCCCCGGGCAGGCCATTCCAGTACTTTATCACCCTTTCTGTGAAAAACTTTTCCCTGATATCCAGCCTGTATTTCCCTTGGTGCAGCCTGAGGCTGTGTCCCTTTTTTCTGTCAGTGCTGCCTGGGTAACACACATTTCCCCCAGCCAGGGGAAGCAGGGCAGGAATTGGCACCACCAACACCTGCAGACCCTCCCTGCCTCACTGCCACACGTGGGAAGGGACTCGGGTCCAGCTGAGCCACCAAAAGTCCCCCCAGGATCCCTGTGACTCCTCTGAGGGGAGGCTGAGGGAGCTGGGAAGGGGCTGGAGCACCAGGAGGGGCTGAGGGAGCAGGGAAAGGGGCTCAGCCTGGAGAAAAGGAGGCTCCAGAGGGGTTTTTTCAGGGAATTCCCTGCCAGGAGGGGACAGCCAGGGGGGATTTGGGCTCTGCTCCCAGGGAACAGGGACAGAAGCAGAGGGAACGGCCTCAGGCTGGGCCAGAGGAGGCTCAGGGTGGGAGAATTCTCCTTGGGAAGGGTGGCCAGGCCTTGGGATGGAGCCCCCAGCCCTGGAGGTGTCCAGGGAAGGCCTGGAGGTGACACCCAGGGCTGGGGACAAAGGGGACATTGAGCACAGCTGGGATTTTGGGAGGCTTTCCCAACCTCCAGCCTCTGGAATTCTGAGACTCCAGGGTGTGAAGATGAGCAGAACACCTTGGTCCTCTCCTGGAGCCCCTGAAATGAGGCAGCAGAGCCATCCCGAGCTGGGAGCGGGGCAGAGCCCTTGGGAATACTCCGGGAGCTTCCCAGGATCCAGCCCGGCCCCAGGGCCCCCTCCCCTCCCTCGGCAGCACACAGGGAAAGGCTGAGCAGCTCACACCTCGCTAATTGTTATTTGTGATACACCAGCAACATTTTAATTAATCTGGAGTCTTCAGCATAACAGCCACCCAAGGTACAAAGCTAACCCAGAATAAACAGGGCTTGATTAAATACATAATTAATGTTCTGCTAAAGCCGGCGCGCATGAATATTAATTAGCAGGAAGAGTCTGCGGTTTGGCATCTCCTGTCATTATCAATTTATCCCTTTCCATTGGCATTCCCAGCGTTGGAACAAATGATCCAACCTCTCCTGCACAAACACAGAGTGGGAGGCTGGGCCGGGGCTTCCCTGCTCTGCCCTGCACCAGAGGGGAAACTGCTCCAGCCTGGAGCAAAGGCACTGCCAGGAGCCAGCCAGGCCAGCCCCAGGGATTAGGAACAGACCCCATGGAGCAGGTACAGACCCCATGGAATGGGTACAGATCCCATGGAACAGGTACAGATCCCATGGAACAGGTACAGATCCCATGGAATGGGTACAGACCCCAGGGAACAGGTACAGACCCCAGGGATCAGGTACAGACCCCAGGGATCAGGTACAGACCCCATGGAATGGGTACAGACCCCACGGAATGGGTACAGACCCCACGGAATGGGTACAGACCCCATGGAATGGGTACAGACCCCAGGGATCAGGAACAGACCCCAGGGAACAGGTACAGACCCCAGGGAACAGGTACAGACCCCAGGGAACAGGTACAGACCCCACGGATCAGGTACAGACCCCATAGAATGGGTACAGACCCCATAGATCAGATACAAACACCATGGATCAGGTACAAACCCCCCCTGGGAGGTTCAAACCCCACAGATCAGATACAAACCCCATGGATCAGGTACAGACCTCATGGATCAGGTACAAATCCCATAGCTCAGGTACAGACCCCATAGAGCCCACGAGCCCTTGCAGCACCCCTGCAGCACTCCTAAATGCTGATGTTCCTCACAAGAGCTCCTCAAAGAGATGGAGAGGTTCTCTGCACAGGCAGCTCGTGACAGGGCACGGGGGAATAAAATGGTTTGAAAGGGAGAGATTTCCATGAAATGTTAGGGATCAGTTGTTCCCTGGGATGGATTTCCCAGATTTGCTCCATCCCTGGCAGTGTCCCAGGCCAGCCTGGAGCACCCAGGGGCAGCGGGAGGTGTCCCTGGGTGAGCTCTAAGCTCCTTTCCCACCCCAAACCATTCCCTGACTCGCTGAGGAGCAGGGAGGGATTCCCCCAGGGCTCGGGGCATCCCCAGCACGAGGAGTGATCACCCTGCAAGGAGCCCGTGCTAATTGCAATTAAATCTAATTGAACTCCAGCCCGTGCCAGCCTCTCCTTTGGCAGAGATTCCCAAATTCCCAAACCCTGCCTGCAGCCACTTTGCCTGGGAAAGCAGCAGGAGCTCAGAGCCCCAAACTGCTGCTGCTCACCTGATCCCATCCCAGGCTGAATTATTCATCCCAGCCTGAATTATTTCTCAGGGCACAGGCGGTGCTGGCACCCCGTGCTCTGTGGGAAGGGCTCTGCAGCTCCAGGGAGCCAATCCAGCCTATGGGATTTGGGATCTCGAGGGTTTTGTCACTGCTGAGTGGCCCCAGTGCCACCAGTGCCACCGTGGGGCTGCTGGAAAGGCACTGGGAAGGAGCAGGAGGGGGATTGGGGGTTCAGGGTCAGCAGGGACAGAGGCAGCATGGAAATGAACCCCAGGGAGGGGCTGAGCAGCACCCAAAAACCAGGGACACAAAACAGCAGGGACAGAAATCACCAGGGACACAAAATATCGGGGTTAGCCAAGGTGGGGACAGAAAATACGAGGGTTAGCCAAGGAGGGGACAGAAAACACTGAGGACAGCCAAAGTAGGGACACAAAACACCAGGGGCAGCCAAGGAGATGACAGAAATCACTGAGGTCAGCCAAGGAAAGGACACCAAACATCGGGGTCAGCCAAGGAGGGGACAGAAATCACCAGGGACAGCCAAGGTGGGGACAGAAAACAGCAGGGTCGGCCAAGGAAGGGGCAGAAATCACCAGGGACAGCCAAGGTGGGCACAGAAATCACCAGGGACAGCCAAGGAGGGCACAGCCGGGCAGCTCCTGCCTCCCTTCCCAGAAGGCAAAAGCAAAGGGAAGGAATAAAAGCCACCAGAGCAGGGGCTCCCCCACACTGCAGAGCCCAGGGACACCCCCAGACTCTGCCCCCTCCTGCAGGGACCTGAGCCTGCTCCCACACAGCAAAGCTCCAGCACGGCTGGGCCAAGCTCTGGGGCTGAGGAGGAGGATGGGGAGGATGAGGAGGATGAGGGTGACGAGGGTGACGAGGGTGACGAGGGTGACGAGGGTGACGAGGGTGACGAGGGTGACGAGGGTGACGAGGGTGACGAGGGTGACGAGGGTGACGAGGGTGACGAGGGTGACGAGGGTGACGAGGGTGACGAGGATCAGGGTGATGAGCAGCATGAGGAGCATGAGGAGGAGGGTGATGAAGATGAGGATGATGATGGGGACAGAGCTGCTGAGCCCCACAGTGACACCTCGCCCCCAAACCTGCAGGGCTGCAGTTCCACTGCCTTTGCTGCTGAAGGAAAACCCCCAAAACTCCCTTGGGATTTCAGCCCTTCCCAAAACCTCTGCGGGGCTGAAGCCTTAATGCTGTGACCTTGAAGGTGCCAGGGAGGATCAGGACCCCTGTGTCACCAGGCAGAGGTGGCTCTGTGCCCCTGGAGGGACAGGGACAGGCCAGCTCAGCCTCCAGGGCCACACCAGCCTCCTACTCCTGCCAGGGGGACACTTTGGTCACCCCTGTGCAGAACTTTGTCCTTCTGCTGGTGACACCAGGGATCCTCAGTCCCTGACCCCACCTTTGGGGGATGAAACCCAACCACGCTCCCCTCCCTGCAGACATTCCCCCTTTTTTTTTGGAGTGTGGGGCTCATTTAAAGCTCCTTCCTCGCCTTTTCCCTGCCCTCCTCTCCCAGCTGGAGCTGGAGCTGAGCTGCAGCACCCAAATCATCCCCCCAGATTAATTAAAGGGAGAAATGTTTTGCTGCTGCTGACAAACCAGGAACAGCTCGTGCTGCTGATGCCAGGGGAGCAGCAAATCATTAACTCAGGGTAACCCAACCCTCAGCAGCTGCCTGCCCCAGGGGGCACCAGCAGCACCCAGAGGTGCTCAAACCAGCTGGAAGGAGGAGATTCCCATCCCAGGAGCACCCAAAGGTGCCCACAAACAGCTGGAAGGAGGAAATTCCCACCCCAGGGGCACCCAGAGGTGCCCACAACAAACTGGAAGGATTCAATTTTCCAAACCTTCCTTGGTTCTATCCAAATTTTCAGCTCCAGAAGCCTCGCCCTGCACCCCCCCAGGCACTGAGCAGAGAAGGGAGAAATAAGGGGAGGAGGAGGAGGGAGGGGATAAAAAACCAGGAGAAAAGCCTGGGAAAGGCTGCCTTATTTTACTTTCAACATCCCCAAGAACAGCAAAGCAGCCGGACCTCCCGAGCCATCCCAAATTGCTCTCATCATCCTTTGATCTCCCCTTGCAGCAGCACAAAGCCCAGCCTGGCAGGGCTCAGCCCTCTGGGACCTGCAATTCCCACCCATTGTCCAAACCCCGAGGAAACAAACCCCAAATGGCACATTTTCCTGCAGGGAGGCTGAAACACATCCCTGGCTGCTCAGGGGCACGGGGAGAGGCTGGGAGGGAGCAGGGTGTGCCAGTTCTCCCCATAAACCCTCGGGATCACAATCCGCCCCCCGCCCCGGGGCTGCGGCTCCCCCGGGCCCTCCCCGCGCCGGGGCCGCTGCTGCCGGGGGCTCATGGGGACAGAGGGGACAGAGCTGCCTGGGGGTGCGCCCAAAGGTGCCCACGGAGCTGGGGACAGCTGCCAGGGACATGGGGGAGGGATCCGGGAGGGATCCGAGTTGGATCCGGGCGGGATCTGAGTGGGATCCGAGTGAGATTCGAGCGGGATCCGAGAAGGATCCAGCAGGATCCCAGCAGGATCCCAGCGGTATCTGAGTGGGATCCCAGCAGGATCCAAGCGAGATCCGAGCGGGATCCGGGTGGGATCAGGGCAGGATCCGAGCGAGATCTGAGCGGGATCCGGGTGAGATCCAAGCGGAATCCCAGCAGGATCCGAGCGAGATCTGAGTGGGATCCGGGCGGGATCTGAGCGGGATGCCAGCAGGATCCGGGTGGGATCCGAGCGAGACCCAAGCGGGATCCCAGCAGGATCCAAGTGGGATCCCAGCGGAGTCCCAGCAGGATCCAAGTGGGATCCCAGCAGAGTCCCAGCAGGATCCAAGTGGAGTCCCAGCAGAGTCCCAGCAGAGTCCCAGCAGAGTCCCAGCAGAGTCCCAGCAGAGTCCCAGCAGAGTCCCAGCAGAGTCCCAGCAGAATCCAAGGGATCAGGTGCAGGCTCGGTATTTTCCTGGCCTGAGAGAATCCTCAGCTCTGCCTTGTAAACTCCTTCCCAAAGGAAAACCTTCCATGATTTCCCTCTTTTCCAGAACACCCTTCCCTGTTTTTCTAAACATTCCCTGTGGGCCGCAGGCTCTCCTCAGGGATTTTTTTCCCAAAACACTTTTCTTCACCTGGAGTTTACCAAAGGGGAGGAGACATCAGTCCTTCAATAAATACCAATCAATAAATACCCTTTTAGCAGAGCACGCTATAAAGGGAGGAAGAAAATTGTAAATAAAAGTTTTTCCAGCTTTTTCAGCCTTCTTCTGAAGAATTCTGTGTCCTTCCTTTGGTGCCAGCGAGGCTGGGCAGGGCTGGGCTCACCTGGGATGTTGTGGATGGTGATGGCCAGGATCATCAGCACGATCCTCCTCCAGCTGCTGCTCCCGGCCAGGGCGGCCCCATCCCGGGGAGCCGGGAATGCCGGGGGGCTCTCGGGCACGGGGGACCCCGCTGCTCTCCTCCTCTGGTAGGGCTCCCCGTTCTCAGCCTTGTCTGGGGACACAGAACAGCGGGGTCAGCCGAGGTGGGGACAGAAATCATCAGGGACAGCCAAGGAGGGGACAGAATTCACTGGGGTCAGTCAAGGAGGGGACAGCAATCACTGGGGTCAGACAAGATGGGGACAGAAATCACTGGGGTCAGACAAGGTGGGGACAGAAATCATCAGGGACAGCCAAGGTGGGGACAGACAAAGTGGGGACAGAAATCACTGGGGTCAGTCAAAGTGGGGACAGAAATCACTGGGGTCAGTCAAAGTGGGGACAGAAATCACCGGGACAGCCAAGGTGGGGACAGACAAAGTGGGGACAGAAAACAGCAGGGTCAGACAAGGAGGGGACAGAAATCACTGGGGTCAGACAAGGGGGGGACAGAAATCACTGGGGACAACCAAGGTGGGGACAGCCAAGGAGGGGACAGAAATCACCAGGGACAGACAAGGTGGGGACAGAAATCATCAGGGTCAGCCAAGGAGGGGACAGAAATCATCAGGAACAGCCAAGGAAGGAAGAGAAATCACTGGGGACAGCTGAGGTGGGGACAGAAATCACTGGAGTCAATCAAGGAGTGGACAGAAATCATCAGGGACAGACAAGGTGGGGACAGAAATCACTGGGGTCAGTCAAGGTGGGGACAGAAATCACTGGGGACAGACAACAAGGGGACAGAAATCACTGGGGTCAGACAAGGAGGGGACACAAAACATTGAGGACAGTCAAGGAGGGGACACAAAACATTGAGGACAGTCAAGGAGGGGACACAAAACACCAGAGCCCTGAGTTGTTCCTTGGGCACCTCCAGGGGTGGGGACACGTCCCTGAGCAGCCCCTCCCAATGCCTGCCCACCTTTTCCACCTGAAATCCCAACCTGAGCCTCCCGGGCCGCATCCCCCAGAGTTTTGGTCCCACAAACCAAGTGAAGGCAAAACCTCCCCCTGGGCTGTTGTATTTTATTTTCCTTTGCCAGGGTTGGGATTAAATGCCCCAGATGATGTTTTGTGTTGGGACTCGGATGTTTATGAATTCTTATCTCTGTTTCAGTCTCACAAACCGTGAGTTCTGTAACAAACTAAAAATGGAGCCTCTATCTTTACAAGGCCTTTTAAGCACAAACTGTCCAATTACCAAATGACACCTGAATTATTTTCACATTTAACCAATCACCAACCACCCCTGGCCCACAATGCGGATTTTTCCACCCAATTGCAAAATCCCACCCAGAGCCATGAAGGAGAAGGTGAAGAAGAAGGACTGACCCTAAATCCTCCACCTTGCTTTATAGATCTATTCCTGTATTCTAAACTCTTAAACTCTGAGTTTTCACCCTGTGCTATCACACACTTCTATCCAAACTGCACAGCCACAGTCCCAGTGCTCATGGAATTCAGTATTTCACTCCTTAAATTTAGAGTATTGCTGTTTGAATTCAGGATTTTACTCTTTAAATTTAGAATATTGCTGTTTGAATTGTGAATTTCACTCTTTAAATTTAGTATTTCACTCCTTAAATTTAGAATATTACTGTTTGAATTTAGGATTTTACTCTTTAAATTTAGTACTTTTCTCTTTAAATTTAGAATATTACTGCCTGAATTTGGTATTTTACTCTTTAGATTTTTTTCTCCTTAGATTTTGAATTTTAGTCTTTAAATTTGGAATTTTAACGCCTATCACTCAATTTTGGGAGCCTTCTCCATGGCCTTGGTGGAATGCAGTTTTTGCTTGGGGGTCAGTGCCTGTCAGCACAGAAAATCTGGAATTCTCAGTGCCCAGGGCTCCAACACTGGGCAGCAGCAGCCATGCCCTGGTGTCACCTCCCCGGTGACAGCAGCAGCCCAGGCTGGCCCCAGCACAGAGCCACTGTCACCATCACTCTGCAGACACACAGGACACTGCCTGGGAACACACTGTCCTTGTCACCAGCCACATGGAGCTGTCCCCACGCCAGCCCAGGCAGGGACATTTGGTGGCACAGCCTCAGCTCTGCCCCAACCCTTGGGAAAAGGAGAAATATTTTGTTTGAAGCAAGACAAGGACAAACAGATCCCATGGAGCAGCCTGGTCGAGGTTCTGTGGGAATGCTGGGATCCAGTGTCTTGGCAGAGGGGCGGCTACCTCGGGGGTCACCTCAGTGACATGTCCCCTGTCCCCACAAACATCCCTGTCCCTACAAACAGCACTGTCCCCACAAACAGCCCTGTCCCCACAAACAGCCCTGTCCCCACAAACAGCCCTGTCCCTACAAACAGCCCTGTCCCTATAACAGCTCTGTCCCTACAAACAGCACTGTCCCTACAAACAGCCCTGTCCCTATAACAGCTCTGTCCCCACAAACAGCCCTGTCCCCACAAACAGTCCTGTCCCCACAAACAGCCCTGTCCCTATAACAGCTCTGTCCCCACAAACAGCCCTGTCCCCACAAACAGCCCTGTCCCCCACAAACAGCCCTGTCCCTATAACAGCTCTGTCCCCCACAAACAGCCCTGTCCTCCACAAACAGCCCTGTCCCTATAACAGCTCTGTCCCCCACAAACAGCCCTGTCCCCACAAACAGCCCTGTCCCTACAAACAGCCCTGTCCCCACAAACAGCCCTGTCCCCACAAACAGCCCTGTCCCCACAAACAGCCCTGTCCCTACAAACAGCCCTGTCCCTACAAACAGCTCTGTCCCCACAAACAGCCCTGTCCCTATAACAGCTCTGTCCCCACAAACAGCCCTGTCCCCACACACAGCCCTGTCCCCACACACAGCCCTGTCCCGAGCTGACCCTGCCCAGGCCACCAGGGCTGACCCACAGAATGGGCAGAACACAGAGAGGGCTCAGCAAAGCCCCTGTGGGGCTGCAGCTCCCATGGGAGGCAGGATGGGGTGGGGCAGGAATCCTCACTGGCACCGATTCCTTCCACCCCAGGAGAAAGGGATCCTGGGAGACAAAAAGTTACCCCATGTTGGGGAAGATAAAACGGGAAAGTCTTATAAGTACAACTTAGATTTAGAGAATATGAAACCTATCAGTGAAATAAAATTAAAAGCAAATTTTGAAGTCTAAGATTTTAAGCTTTAGTCACTGAACAACTGGAAAACAATGGTATGGCCGGCTGAAGGTTAAACAATTAAATTAATTGATTAAACAATGCCCTTCTCCTTACCAAGAGCCCAAGGGGCAGAGCAGACCCTGCTGGCTCGGCAGGAGGGGTCCCAAGAGTCGTTTTTAGGGTTTAAAATCTAACACAGGATGGGAATGTAATGATTCTTATAGGCTGTGTGTAAATGCTGTAGGATTTGTGTCTTGTGCTGGATTGGTTGGTGTCAATCAGAGTGTTCAGGATAGAAGAAGATTTAATGGATTGGAACGGGAACTTGGCTCTCTTTTTTCTCTCTCTCCTCTGCTTCTCCTCTTTCTCTTCTTCGCTCTCTCCTTTCTCCTCTCCCTCCTCTCTCTCTCTGCTCTGAGTTGTGGCTGGCAGCTCGTACAGGGCCCTTCACCCACGCCCTGTGCAATAAACCCAAGCTCCAAACCCAGCCCTGACTCCAGAGATCTCTCGTCTCCGTCTGTTCCATCACCGTCCCAACCTCGTTTCCACACCCCAGAAAGCTCCAAGTGTCCCACACAACACCACAACAGCCAGGGCAGATTTTCACGGAATTATGGAATGGTTTGGGTGGGAAGGGACCTCAAAGCCCACCCAGTGCCACCCCTGCCATGGCAGGGACACCTCCCACTGTCCCAGGTGCTCCAGCCTGGCCTGGGACATTCCAGGGATCCAGGGGCAGCCCCAGCTGCTCTGAGAATTCTTTTCCAGCCCTCCCTTCCTCCCAGCCAGGAATTCTTTCCCAAAATCCCATCTGTTGGGGGTTAGACTTGTTTATCCTTTTCACCTATAGAATTTTTTCCCAAAAGTTGCAAGGCAACTGATTGCCAGGTACTTATGAGTGCTCAAGTGAAAAACAAAGCATAGAAGCTAGCACTTAGCTACACCCTTTGTCTCTAGAAGTTTCCCCCCGAGGGGTAGAAGAGGGAGAGAAAGACAGGGGCTGGGGGGGGCAGCTTCACTTTAGTGTAGTCTGCGTCAAGAGGAGACAGGGGCTGCCGTTGCTGCGTGAGTTTCTCACGGCACCACCAGGATCTGATCCTGGAGAGAGAGAGAGCTACCATCATCTGCTCGTGTGCCCGGATCCAGATTCCTTTTTTTGCTGCCCTGCTAGAGCTGCCTCGGCTGGGCATCCTGTCCCACTGCCTCGGCGCTGTTTTGGAGCTGCACTGCACCGCGGGCCCGCACTGCCTCCCTGCCAGACCCCTTTTTGCCTTCTAGTGACTACTGACGGAGCTCTGAACTTCATCTGATCCACCAGCCCGAGATTCCCCACCGTTCCAGCTTAGTACTTTTCTTTGAAGTCCCCCAGAGACCAGACTGCCCCGGGTTTTGTGGGACCAAGCTCCGTCAAAGTCCCTAGTTCTGTTCTCGCTATTAATTGCTGTAGTTGTTGTTGTTTGTTCGCCCTGTTATACCTATTAGTAAAGAACTGTTATTCCTATTCCCATATCTCTGCCTGAGAGCCGTTTTAATTTTCTAAATTATAATAATTTGAGGGAAGGGGATTTGAATTATCCATTCCAAGAGAGGCCCTGCCTTTCTTTAGCAGATACCTGTCTTCTTTCAAAACTAAGACAGATTTTGGTGCCCAGACGTGGGGCTTGAGGGCATTGAGAGAAAAAAGGGAATAACAGTTCTTAAGTGACCTAATTTCTTGTTCATTCTTGTTCACTAGATATAGAAACCTTGATAAGTAACGCCATGTGGTCTAACTTATCCTGGTTCGGGTGGCATGTGGTTGTGGCTTTATTTTGCCCATTTGCAGGCCCTTTTCTAAACATGGGCCCTATAACAAAAGCTACTGTGGCTGTTATTCAGTTTGTTTTATGGGCTGATAAGGTGAGGAATTCACTGATTTTTAACTTGCTCTGGACAGCAGGCACGTGGATACATGGCTATCACATACTAAGTGGGTGTATTTGGGGTTACTTTAAGAATGGTACTTTCTGTGAGGAAATGACAGTGAGAGAAGTTTTCCAGACCTTTAGCCAGTTCCTTATGCCTACTCCACCAGCTTTTGAAGAGTTCAAATTTCCTCTAGAAACTAACCAAATGTTGCTGATGATCCTAGCTTATTTAGCTTTCAAAGATAAGGTGAGGTCAATTTGGAGCACTGCACAGACTAGAGATATTGCTGTGGGGCCTGACACTGCCCCAGAAGCTACAAATACTGCTGTAGGGCCTGATACTGCCCCAGAGGCTAGAGATACTGCTGTAGAGCCTGATACTGCCCCAGAGACTAGAGATGCTGGCCCACTGCCTGACCCTGCCCCGCAGCCCACCCCAGAAATGAACCACCCCAGTTGAGTGAGAGTTCTAGTGAAAGAGATACGTGAGATGAGCCAAGTGCTGAAAAAATACACTTCCCCAGCTAGTGAGAAGCCCTCCCCTTGCCCTGAAAAGAGAGAATCCGATAGTGCAGCAGTAGAACCCACAGAAGTTACAACAGTCCAGGTTCCAGCTGAACCACAAGACCAGTCACAACCAGCTGCAGTTGCCCCTGTAGAAACAAAGAAGTATAAGATGAAATCAGAGCACCCAAGTAATAAAGATAAGAAAGGAGGGCCCTCACAGCCCACAGGGGAACCAGAGGTTGAGATTACCATCGAGTCCCTGACTTATGAAAGCCTACGTAATCTGCAAAAAGATATTGCACAACGGAGACGTGAGGCTTATACAACTTGGTTACTTCGGGTTTGAGACCTTATAAGTACAGGCGTGCAACTGGATGGTGGTGAAGCAAAGAACTTGGGACCCTTGACCCAGGACTCAGGAGTGAATCAAGTATTTGTAAGGGAGCAAGGGCCCCTTCCCCTCTGGGAGCGACTTCTAATGAGTGTAAGGGAGAGGTTTGTCCACAGAGACAGAATGCAGGAGCACCATCATAGAAGTCAGTGGAAGACCCTTGAGGAAGGGATCCAACAGCTGAGAGAAGTAGCAATATTAGAAGTACTCTTTGAGAATGGTGAACAGCATGACAATGACCCTGACAAAGTCAGGTGCACAAGGCAGATGTTGTGGAACCTGGCAAGTAAAGAGCCATCTCAATACACCACCTTCATTGCAATGATCAATCCTGATAGCAACCAGGAGACAGTAAGTTCTGTCGCCAGCAGGCTCAGAAATTATGAGAGCATGGTCAGTGGCCCAATGCAGGCTCAGGTCTCTGCTGTGATTAAAGAACTCAGAGAAGAGATGAGTGAGATGAGAGAGGAGATGAAGAGGAACAGTTCCCATGCGGCACCGGTGCGAGTCACAGGCCCCAGAGCCAGAGCCCAACGCCCTCCAGCTAGAGAGAGAAGGTACACCCCAAGGGCTGACCTGTAGTTTTTCTTGCGTGACCATAGAGAAGACATAAGAAGGTGGGATAGAAAACCCACTTCTGCCCTGGCAGCACGGGTGCGTGAGCTCAAGGAGAGAAACACTAACCGAGGGGGTCCCACTAAAATGAAAGTAGCCTCAACCTCCCAAGACCGAGCCACCAGGTATTATAGAAGTGAAGATGATATGTCAGATCCCCTTGAAAGAGCCTCTACAATGTATGCCCAGGAAGGGAATAATAACCAGTGCTAGAGGGGCCCTGCCTCTAGCCAAGAAGAGGCACAAGAAAACCGAGTCTTTTAGACTGTGTAGATTCGATGGCCTGGCACATCAGAGCCACAGAAATATGAAGCTTTAGTAGATACTGGTGCGCAGTGTACCCTGATGCCATCGGGACATGTAGGGGCAGAACCCATTTCCATTGCTGGAGTGACAGGGGGATCACAGCAACTGACTCTGGTGGAAGCCGAGGTGAGCCTGACCAGGAAAGAGTAGCACAAACATCTGATTGCAACCAGCCCAAAGGCCCCGTGTATCCTGAGCATTGACTTCCTCCAGAATGGGTATTACAAAGACCCTAAGGGACTCAGATAAGCTTTTAGAATAGCTGCTGTAGAGGCAGAGAGCATCAAGAAATTGAACACCTTGCCTAGACTGTCAGAGAACCCATCTGCAGTAAGACACCTGAAAGTAGAAGAACAACGAGTACCAGTTGCCACCTCGACGGTGCACCGCCGGCAGTATCAGACCAATCGAGATGCCGTGATCCCCATCCACAAGATGATCCGAGAGCTGGAGAGCCAAGGGGTGGTCAGCAAAACCCACTCACCCTTCAACAGCCCCATCTGGCCTGTGCGCAAGTCTGATGGAGAATGGAGACTGACTGTGGACTATCATGCATTGAATGAGGTGACACCACCGCTGAGCGCTGCTGTGCCGGACATGCTGGAACTCCAGTACGAGCTGGAGTCCAAGGCAGCGAAGTGGTATGCCACTATTGACATCGCTAATGCATTTTTCTCCATTCCTCTGGCTGCAGAGTGCAGGCCTCAGTTTGCGTTCACATGGAGGGGCGTGCAGTACACCTAGAACCGACTGCCCCAAGAGTGGAAGCACAGTCCCACCATCTGCCATAGACTGATCCAGGCTGCACTGGAAAAAGGAGAGGCTCCAGAACATCTGCAGTACATCGATGACATCATTGTGTAAGAGAACACAGCAATAGAAGTGTTTGAAAAAGAAGAGAAGATCATCCAGATTCTCCTAGAAGCCGGCTTTGCCATCAAGAAGAGCAAGGTCAAGAGACCTGCCCGAGAGATCCAGTTCTTAGGGGTAAAGTGGCAAGATAGTCGTCGCCAGATACCCACAGAAGTAATCAACAAGATCACCGCAATGTCTCCACCAACCAGCAAGAAAGAAACACAAGCTTTCCTAGGCGCCATAAGCTTTTAGAGAATGCACATTCCCGAGTACAGCCAGATTGTGAGCCCTCTCTACCTAGTTACCCGCAAGAAGAATGATTTCCACTGGGGCCCTGAACAGCAGCAAGCCTTTGCCCAGATCAAGCAGGAGATCGCTCATGCGGTAGCCCTTAGCCCAGTGAGGACGGGACCAGAAGTAAAGAATGTGCTCTACTCAGCAGCCAAGAACAATAGCCTGTCCTAGAGCCTATGGCAGAAGGTGCCGAGTGAGACTCGAGGTCGACCACTGAGATTCTAGAGCCGAAGCTACAGAAGGTCTGAAGCCAACTACACTCCCACAGAGAAAGAAATCTTGGCTGCCTATGAAAGAGTTCAAGCCGCCTCAGAGGTGATTAGTACAGAAGCGCAACTCCTCCTGGCACCCCGACTGCCTGTGCTAGGGTAGATGTTTAAAAGAAAAGTTCCCTCTACCCACCATGCCACCGACGCCACATAGAGCAAATAGATTGCCCTCATCACACAGCGCGCCCGTATTAGAAACCCAAACCGCCCTGAGATTTTAGAAGTTATTACCAACTGGCCGGAAAGTAAAAGCTTTAGTCTCATGGATGAAGAAGAGCAGGAACAAGTGACACAGGCTGAAGAAGCACCACCGTACAACCAACTGCCAGTAGAAGAGACACAGTACGCTCTTTTCACTGATAGTTCCTGTCGAATTGTAAGCCTGAACCAGAAATAGAAGGCAGCTGTATGGAGCCCCACACGACAGGTTGCACAAGCCACTGAAAGAGAAAGTAGATCGAGTCAACTTGCTGAACTCAAAGCCATTCAGTTAGCCCTAGACATTGCTGAAAAAGAGAAGTAGCCAAAGCTCTACCTCTACACTGATTCGTAGATAGTGGCCAATGCTCTGTAGAGTTAGCTAGAAAAGTAGAAAAAAGCCAACTGGCAGCGTCAGGGAAAACCAATCTGGGCTGCTGATGAGTAGAAAGACATTGCCACTCGGGTAGAGAAGCTACCTGTGAAAGTCCGCCATGTAGATGCCCATGTCCCCAAGAGCAGAGCTAATGAAGAGCACCGAAACAATGAGCAAGTAGATCAAGCTGCCAAGATAGAAGTATCAAAGATAGACTTAGACTGGCAGCACAAGGGAGAGCTGTTCCTAGCTCGATGGGCCCATGATGCTTCAGGACATCAAGGCAGAGATGCCACCTATAAGTAGGCACGAGACCGAGAAGTAGATCTAACCATAGACAGTATCTCCCAAGTTATCCATGACTGTGAGACATGTGCTGCCATCAAACAAGCCAAGCGGGTGAAGCCCCTATGGTATAAGGGACAGTAGTCTAAATATAAGTATGGAGAAGCCTAGCAGATTGACTACATCACCCTTCCCCAGACCCGCCAAGGCAAGCGCTATGTGCTGACCATAGTAGAAGCCACCACTAGATAGCTAGAGACCTACCCTGTGCCCCATGCGACTGCCCAGAATACCATCCTGGGCCTTGAAAAACAAGTTCTTTAAAGACATGGCACCCCTGAGAGAATTGAGTCAGACAATGAGACCCATTTCAAGAACAGCCTTGTAAACACCTGGGCTAGAGAACATGGCATCGAATGGATATATCACATCCCTTATCATGCACCAGCTGCCGAGAAAGTTGAACGATGCAATGGCCTGCGTAAAACCACCTTGAAAGCACTGAGTAGGGGTCCTTCAAGAACTGAGAGATTAATTTAGCAAAGGCCACATAGTTAGTGAACACCAGAGGTTCCACCAACCGAGCAAGCCCTGCCCAGTCTGAGCCCCTGAGAACAATAGATGGGGATAAAGTTCCAGTAGTACACATGAGAAGTATGCTAAGAAAAACTGTTTGAGTTAATCCTGCCTCCAGCAAAGACAATCCCATCCGTGGAGTTGTCTTCGCTCAGAGACCAGGTTGCACTTAGTAAGTAATGCAAAAAGATAGACAGACCCGATGCATACCTCAAAGAGACCTTGTTTTAGGGTGAACTACCCATGCCACTGTATCCGTACCCACATCTGCATGTATATATGTATATAATTAAAGTAGTGCATGTATGTATATAGTTTAGCAGTTTAAATTCGAATGTAATATGTTAGTATGGGAAAAAATTCGGGGTAGATTAATGTTGGAAGTTAGACTTGTTTATCCTTTTCACCTATAGAATTTTTTCCCAAAAGTTGCAAGGCAACTGATTGCCAGGTACTTATGAGTGCTCAAGTGAAAAACAAAGCATAGAAGCTAGCACTTAGCTACACCCTTTGTCTCTAGAAGTTTCCCCCCGAGGGGTAGAAGAGGGAGAGAAAGACAGGGGCTGGGGGGGGCAGCTTCACTTTAGTGTAGTCTGCGTCAAGAGGAGACAGGGGCTGCCGTTGCTGCGTGAGTTTCTCACGGCACCACCAGGATCTGATCCTGGAGAGAGAGAGAGCTACCATCATCTGCTCGTGTGCCCGGATCCAGATTCCTTTTTTTGCTGCCCTGCTAGAGCTGCCTCGGCTAGGCATCCTGTCCCACTGCCTCGGCGCTGTTTTAGAGCTGCACTGCACCGCAGGCCCGCACTGCCTCCCTGCCAGACCCCTTTTTGCCTTCTAGTGACTACTGACGGAGCTCTGAACTTCATCTGATCCACCAGCCCGAGATTCCCCACCGTTCCAGCTTAGTACTTTTCTTTGAAGTCCCCCAGAGACCAGACTGCCCCAGGTTTTGTGAGACCAAGCTCCGTCAAAGTCCCTAGTTCTGTTCTCGCTATTAATTGCTGTAGTTGTTGTTGTTTGTTTGCCTTGTTATACCTATTAGTAAAGAACTGTTATTCCTATTCCCATATCTCTGCCTGAGAGCCGTTTTAATTTTCTAAATTATAATAATTTGAGAGAAAGAGATTTGAATTATCCATTCCAAGAGAAGCCCTGCCTTTCTTTAGCAGATACCTGTCTTCTTTCAAAACTAAGACACCATCCAATCCTCCTCTCATTCAGTTGGAAGCCAAGCAACAAAAAACAAAAGCCCAGCCCAGCTCTGTCACTTCACGGTGCTCAGGCCCCAGATCACTTCTATCAGATACCTCGTTATTTTATATTTTATATTCTACATTTTATATTTTATATTCTACATTTTATACTTTATATTCTATATTTTTTCTTTTTTATTTTATATTTTATATTCTACATTTTATATTTCATACTCTACACTTTATACTTTATATTCTATTTTTTTCTTTTTTATATTTTATATTCTACATTTTATATTTTATACTTTATATATTTTATATTCTACATTCTACATTTTATATTTCATATTTTATACTTTATTTTATATTCTATATTCTACATTTCATATTTCATATTTTATACTTTATATATTTTATATTCTATAGTCTATATTTTATACTTTATCTTTTTATTTTTATTTTATATTCTATATTCTATGTTTCATATTCTATATTCTGTATTTTATACTTTATATTCTATATCTTACATTCTATATTCTATATTTTATACTTTATATTCTATATTTTATATTCTATATTTTATTTTTAATTAGTCTGCTTGGTCCTATAGGGGGAAAACAATGAAAAATTGCCTTTTTCGAGGAGATCTGAAGCCCCTCCAAAGCCAGTGCTGACAAAGGATGGGGGGACACCACGGGGATGAGGAAAACAGGGAAAACCCATGGAAATGAGAAGAATTGGCACAGCTTTTCCAGGGAAAGCGCTGGGCAGGGGCTGGAGGGGCAGCTTGAACACAAACCAAATCACCTCTCTAGAAACCATCCCTGGATTAGCCAAGGATAAAATCACCACCAAAAGCAGGGAGACAATCCCAGCATCGGTGTCACTCACACAGAGCCTGCCCAAGGGACGGGCTCAGCTCCCAAATCCCGCCGGAAAAGAGGATAAAAAGGACAGGATAATTACAGAGCAGCCACGGCACCGCTGCCAGGAGCGTTCCCAGCTGGGGGAACAAAACTCTCATTAGGGAGCAGCACGGGCTTGGCTGGGGATCAGGAAAGCCTCAATGGCAAATTGGAGAGCAGATAAGAGCAGAACAAACCGGGCTGTGGAGAAGAGCTGACACCACAGCCAGGCTGCTCCCAGAGCCCTGCCAAGACAATTAGGTGGCAAATAACTCCCCGTGCCGCAGACATGGTTTTAAATCTCGTTCACAAAAAGTCCTTCAGATATTCCACTCCATTTATCATTATTGAATTTCTCAGCAAAGCTGCGGGGCAAAGACTCTGCCAAAAGTTTAATTACATACATGCAGCCTGCTGCATTTTTCATATCCTCTGCAGCCAGCTCTGGAGAGAAGATAAATGGCTTTGAGCGTGGCTTAAACTGCTGCTGAAGTGAAAAAACCGACTGGTTCCTTATCAGCTTTTTATTTTTGATTATTTCTTAATGAAAACTGTTTGCATTAGCCCTGAGCTCAGCTTTGGTGCACAAACAGAGCGAGGCTCCAAAGTCCTGCTCCATCTCTCCCTCAGCTCCCAAACCCAAATCTGGGCAGCTCTCGGGGTTTCCACACCTGCTCCAGAGCCCTTCTGCTCCTCCCCACTTAGGCCTGGCTTAACCTCTGCTAAACCCTGGATTTTGGAGTGCTCTGCCCTGTGGGGCTGCCCAAACTCCCCCAGCACAGCTCTGAGGGGGTTTAGGAGCTGTTTTAGTCCCGGCTTAGCTGCAAAACCCCTGCAGACAGCCCGGGGGGCAGGAGGGGCTGGGCTCCTCTGGCAGCATCCCAACATCTCCTCTCTCCAGCTGGAAAAAACTCACCCAGAACAATCGGGAGCTTTGCTTGGAAGCTGGAAGGAAAATCATTCCCAGCTCCAAACCCTTCCTGCAGCTCTCCCCATCCCATCCTTCCAACAAGGCTCTGCCTCAGCAGGAGGGGCTCTGGGAATTCTCTGGGAATTCTGAGCGAGGGCTGAGCTGGTTCCCTGCTCAGATTTGTCAGCTCCCATCTCCGAGCTGTTTTAGTCCCAGCTTAGCTACAAAACCCCTGCAGACAGCCCAGGGGCAGGAGGGGCTGGGCCCCTCTGGCAGCATCCCAACATCTCCTCTCTCCAGCTGGAAAAACTCACCCAGAACAATCTGGAGCTTCCCTTGGAAGCTGGTAGGAAAATCATTCCCAGCTCCAAACTGCTCCTCCAGCTTTCCTCCATCCATTTCTCCATCCCATCCTTCCAACAAGGTTCTGCCTCGCCAGGAGGGGCTCTGGGAATTCTGAGCGAGGCCTGAGCTGGTTCCCTGCTCGGATTTGTCAGCTCCGAGCTGTGGGACAAGGGCAGGAGAGGCAGTGCCAAGCACGGCTGCACCACAGACTCATTAAAATCCCAAATTAACTGCTGCTCCCGGGCTGTTGTGGGAATTACTGGGTGTTGGAAAGGCAGAAAAGCCTCCAATGTTCTCCTGTGGTGTAATTCCAATTCCACCGGAGCAGTAACACCTGGAGGGAGCAGCAGAGCAGCAAAAAAGCTGCTCCAAATTCCCTCTCCAAGCCCCAAAACTCCCTCCTGATTCCTGCAGCTGGAATTCTGCGTTCCTGCTGTCCCAGCAGAGTTGAGCAGCTTGGGCTGAGCCTTGCCTGGGCATGGGGAATGGGAGAAGGAAGAATTTCCCAAAGGAAACGCCAGCACCAGGAGCTGCCATCCCTTCCCAGAGCCACACAAAGGAATTGCAGTGAAACCCTCACCCTTAACAGCTGAATCACTTATAAATAAAAAATAATAAAAATTTTTAAAAATTTAAAAAATTAAAAATTAAAAAATTAAAAATTAAAACATTAAAAAAATTAAAAAATAAAAATTAAAAATAATTTTTTTAAAAAAATTAAAAATAAAAATAATAAAAATAAAATAAAAAATTAAATAAAAATAATAAAATGAAAATAAACAAAATAAAATAATAATAATAATAATAATAATAATAATAATAATAATAATAATAATAATAATAATAATAATAATAATAATAATAATAATAATAATAATAATAATAATTCAGGATCACTTGGAAAATCTCTCCCGCTCCCCAGGGCTGCCCAGACAATCCCAGCCCTGTGCTCAGCTCCCTCCACAAGCCCTGGCTGCTCCATTAGCCCAGAGCAGCTGGAAGGAATGAGGCCCTCAGGATTCATCCAGCCCATCTCCCTCCTCTCCCTGTTCCTGCTTTTTTGGCCCATGGGGAACCCCAGATGAGAAACTGGAGCAAAATACAGAGCCTTGGGAATTGGAGCCCCACGGGATCCCGGGGGTGCTCCAGACCAGGGCACAGCACACCTGCTTCCCCAGGGCTGCAGGGTCAGCATTCCCTCAGCTTCCCCAGGGCTGCAGGGTCAGCATTCCCTCAGCTTTCCTGCTTTTGAAGGTTTTTCAAGGATTTCAACCATGTCTTCCTTCAGCTTTCCTTGTTTAAAGGCTTTTCCCAAGGATTCCACCTGTGCCTTCCCTCAGCTTTCCCTGATTAAAGGCTTTTTCCAAGGATTCCACTTGTGCCTTTCCTCGGCTTTCCCTGTTTTTAAAGGCTTTTCCCAAGGACTCCAGCCTTGTCTTCCTTCAGCTTTCCCTGTTTTAAAGGCTTTTTCTCAGGAATTCTGGCAACCTTGTGTTCCCTCAGCTTTTCCTGTTTTTAAAAGCTTTTTTCAAGGATTCCACCTGTGCCATCCCTCAGCTTTCTGTTTTTAAAGGCTTTTTCCAAGGATTCCAGCCTTGCCTTCTCTCAGCTTTCCCTGTTCAAAGTTTTTTTTCCAAGGATTCCACCTGTATCTTCCCTCAGCTTCTCCTGTTTTTAAAGGCTTGTCCCAAGGATTTCAGCCTCATGTTCCTTCAGCTTTCCCTGTTTCTAAAGCTTTTTCCCAAGGATTCCACCTCTGACTTCCCTCAGTTTTTCCAGATTTAAAAGGTTTTTCCCAAGGATCCCAGCCATGCCTTCCCCTAGGTTTCGTATTTAAAGGCTTTTTCCAAGAATTCCACCTGTGCCATCCCTCACCTTTCCCTGCTTTTAAAGCTTTTCCCAAGGATTCCAGCCACATCTTCCCTCAGCTTTCCCTGTTTAAAGGTTTTTCCTAAAGATTCCACTTGTGCCTTCCCTCAGCTTTCCCTGTTTTTAAAAGCTTTTTCTAAGGATTCCAGCCATGCCTTCCCTCAGCTTTTCCAGGTTTTGAAGGCTTTTTCCCAGGAATTCTGGCAACCTTGTCTTCCCTCAGCTTTTCCTGCTTTAAAATGCTTTTCCCAACGATTCCAGCCATGCCTTCCCTCAGCTTTTCCTGCTTCTAAAGCTTCTTCCAAGCATTGCAGCTTTGCCTTCCCTCAGCTTTCCCTGTTTAAAGGTTTCTTCCAAGGATTCCAACCTTGTCTTCCCTCAGCTTTTCCTGTTTTTAAAGGCCTTCCCAAGGATTACTGGCAGCCATGTCTTTCCTCAGCTTTTCTATTTAAAGGCTTTTTCCAAGGATTCCACCTGTGTCTTCTCTCAGTTTTTCCTGCTTTTAAAGCTTTTCCCAAGGATTCCAGCCACATCTTCCCTCTGCTTTCCGTGTTTTTAAAGGTTTTTCCCAAGGATTTCAACTGTGTCTTCCCTCAGCTTTTCCTGCTTTTAAAGGTTTTTTCCAAGAATTCCAGCCATGTCTTCCCTCAGCCTTCCCTGTTTTTAAAAGCTTTTTCCAAGGATTTCAACTGTGCCTTCCTTCAGTTTTCCCTGTTTTTAAAGGCTTTTTCCAAGGATTCCAGCCTTGTCTTCCCTCAGCTTTTCCAGGTTTTGAAGGGTTTTTTTCCCAGGAAGTCTGGCAACCTTGTCTTCCCTCACCTTTCCCTGCTTTTAAAGCTTTTCCCAAGGATTCCAATCTCATTTTCCCTCAGCTTTCCCTGTTTTTAAAGGCTGTTTCCAAGGACTCCAGCCTTGTCTTCCTTCAGCTTTCCCTCTGTTTTTAAAGGCTTTTTCCAAGGATTACTGGCAGCCTTGTCTTCCCTCAGCCTTCCCTGTTTTAAAGGCTTTTCCCAGGAATTCTGGCAGCTCAGGGCTGCAGCCAGCCGTGCCCCTGCTCCCCGAGTGCCCCTCACAGCCAAATCCATCCCCTGCTGCCACCTCCTCCTCCAGCCCTCCCCACATCCTTGTTTTCCTCATCCTCCCCCAGCACAGGAGGAATTGCAGGGAGCACAGAAGGGCCTGGATGCCGAGAAGCAGATGGGTGTGAGGGAGCATCTGCTGCCACCCAGGGAACGCTGCTCTTATCTCCCACCTCCACAAGAGGTTTTAATTACTGCCACTAATTAAGCACAGCTCGTCTCGGGGGATGGCTGCCAGCTACAGGGAAAGCTGCATCCCAGGGGCTCCCAGCCAGGTGAAAAATCCTGGGATTCACACCTCTGGAGGGTCTGAGAGCACAGATCCCACCAGAGCTGGAAATAAAACTGCCAAGGAAAAAAGCTGGGAATGAGCCCCCAAATCTGGGCAAAGCCAATTCTTGGAAGTTTACACTCCACCAGCAAAAAATGCTGGAGAAGAGGCTCCCTGGAGCTGCCCAACTATGGTCAAAATAAGGATTTCTTTTTAAAAATAGCTTTTATTTACTGCTAGGAAGGCTCAGGGTGCTTGAGCAGAGAGCACAGGCTTCCCATGCTCCAGAGCCCTGGGATTTGGTGGGAATGGGGCAGGCAGGACCCCCCTGGGCAGGGTGTGTGACTGCAACCCCCACATGGAATAAACTCCTTTTCCAACGTTCCTGGCAGAACAAAAGCACAGAAAAGAGTGCTCTGTAAGGGAATTGTGCTCCATGAGATTTTCTGCAAAGGGCAAATATCTTGAACTGGTATTTTTTACAGTAATTGGTATCTTCCAGGTCCTCAAACAATGAAAGATTCTTGCTAAAATACAATGCAGGAGACAGCTCTGCACTGAAGGAGCACCTATTTTGCAATAAATCTGTATTTCTCTCTTAAAAACATTAAAACAGACAAAGGCATGAATGTGAAGTGTGTGTGCCTGTGCTGAGGCTTTCAGAGGGAGAGAACAGACTCAGGGTCTGTCAGGGGCCTCCAGGCAGCCCAGGAGCTCCCAGAAAAGGCTGTTCCCTCCAGCAGGGCTGGCTGACTCCCTCAGGCTCCCAGGGATTATTCCTGGGCTCTGGCTGGAGCTTGGAGGGTGCTGGAGCACCACCCAAACCCCTCCTGAATGGCACTTGGGGCTCAATCCCCAAACCCACCCCAAACATCAGCCAGAGCCCAAATCCCACCTCAAAACATCACTCAGAGTTTGACCCCCAAATTACTCCTTGAAAAATCACTCAGAGCCAAAATTCCTCCTGAATGGCACTTGGGGCTCAACACCCAAATCCCACCTCAAAAATCACTCAGAGCTTGACCCCAAACCCCTCCTCAAAAAGCAAACAGAGCACAACACCCAAATCCCACCTCAAACATCACTCACAGTTTGACCCTCAAATTTCTCCTCAAACATCACCCAGAGCCCAGCACCCAAATTCCTCCTCAAACATCAATCAGAGCCCAACATCCAAATCCCACCTCAAACACCAACCACAGTCCAACACCCAAATTCCTCCTGAACGGCACTTGGGGCACAACACCCAAATCCCACCTCAAAAAATCACTCAAGAGCTTGACCCCCAAATTCCTCCTCAAACCTCAGCCAGAGCCCAACACCCAAATCCCACCCCAAACATCCCCCAGAGCACAACACCCAAATTCCTCCTCAAAAAATCACTCAGAGCTTGACCCCCAAACCCCTTCTCAAACATCATCAAGAGCACAACACCCAAATCCCACCCCAAACATCAATCAGAGCCCAACACACAAATCCCTCCTGAATGACACTTGGGGCACAACACCCAAATCCCACCTCAAAAAATCACTCAGAGCTTGACCCCAAAACCCCTCCACAAAAAGCAACCAGAGCACAACACCCAAATCCCACCCCAAACATCAGCCAGAGCCAAACACCCAAATTCCTCAACAATCACTCAGAGCTCAACACCCAAACCCCACCTTCAAAACATCACTCAGAGTTTGACCCCCAAATTCCACCTCAAAACATCACTCAGAGCTTGACCCCCAAACCCCTCCACAAACATCAACCAGAGCCCAACACCCAAATTCCTCCTGAACGGCACTTGGGGTACAACACCCAAATCCCACCTCAAACATCAACCAGAGCCCAAAACCCAAATCCCACCTCAAACATCAACCAGAGCCCAAAACCCAAATCCCACCTCAAAAAATCACTCAGAGCTCAACACCCAAACCCTTTCTCAAACATCAACCAGAGCCCAACACCCAAATTCCTCCTCAAACATCAACTAGAGTCCAACACCCAAATCCCACCTCAAAAAATCACTCAGTGCACAACACCCAAATCCCTCCTCACACCTCAGCCAGAGCCCAGCACCCAAATCCCACCCCAAACATCACTCCAGGAACAATCCAGCCCGAAAAGAGCCCCAGAATCCTCCAGTACCCCCTCAATCCCCCAGTGGGTGAGAATTTCCCTGGCAAGGCACAGGAGCTCACGGTGACGGTGCCACCAGGGAGCCCCCAGGGAAGGACCCAAACCCAGGAGGTGACACAGCCTGAGGTGACACAGCCTGAGGTGACACAGCCTGAGGTGACAGGGGCTGGCAGCACACAGGACCAATTCCCAAACCCTCCCTGCCCTCCCAACCCCGTGTTTGAGGATTAATTCCTCAGGCACCACGTTCAGTGCCATCCCACCAGGTCCTTTGAAGCAAACACATTCCTGCTCCCTTCCAAGAGCTCCTGACAGCGCTCCCAGCAGAGGCAGAGCTCGGCTGAGTCATTTGATGCTGAATTTTTACACATCCCAGTTCATTTAATGGCTCAGATTTTCTGAGCCACACTGCCAGCCTGGGCAGGGAGAGGGATCAGAGCCACAGAGCCTCGGAGGGAGGGCAGGGAAAACCTCAGCAACACAAAGTGGGGTTTGATCAGGAGCTGGGGAGGAACCAGGCAGCACCAGGCTGGGATGGGAATGTTGGGATTCAGCTGGAAAACCTCTCCTTGCACATGAATTAAATTCATTTTTAAATGAAAATAAATGAATAAAAGGGTTAGATCCCAGAGGTTGAAGCAGAGATGGGAGTGACCAATGGAGGGGTGCCCATAATTAGGGAATGGTTTGGGTGGGAAGGGACCCCTCCCATTATCCAGAGTGCTCCAAATTCCAAGACCTGGGACATTCCAGGGATCCAGGGGCAGCCCCAGCTGCTCTGGGAATGCTTTTCCAATATTATTGGGAATTCCTGCCCAATATCCCACCCATCCCTGCCCTCTGGCAGTTTAAATTTCCTTCTCCCCTGCATGCCAGCTTTATTCCTAGAAGGAATCCCTGCAGTGCCAGGCTGCATTTGCTGTGGATAAATCCACGTCTGGAATTCCCACCCAGCACAGGGAAGCAGCCCCAGGGCCCAGCACACACCCGGGAAAAGGGGCCCCTCTCAGAGCTGGGAAATGAGAGAAGGAATCGATTCCTGAGGAAACTAAATAAAGTTATCCTTTGTTCTCAGGCCTGGCACTCACCAAATCAATCCCAGCTCCCTCTGGAGGGACAAACATTGGAATTCTGCCCGTTCTCCAGGAATAACCAAAGCACGAGGCTGCTCCCAGGAGCACAGGCCATCATTGGGATTGGGATACCCCGGGGGTACCACAGCCCCCAGGGAACCCCACAGACACCCCTGATCCACAAGGGATCAATTCCAGCAGAACTGCAGGAATTCTGCACATAAACTGGATTTCCCAGGGATTGTGGGATGGGAAGAGAGCAGGAGAGACTGGGAGGAGTCAGTGCTGGGATCCCAAAAAATCCGTCCTGTGGGATACAAAACACCCCTGGATCCCAACAAATCCTTCCCATGGGATATGGAACATCCCTGGATCCCAAAAAATCCCTCCTATGGGATATGGAGCAGCCACATCCTTGAATCCCCTACAGAAGGGCTGGATCCCAACAAATCCCTCCTATGGGATATGGAACATCCCTGAATCCCAACAAATCCTTCCCACAGGATATGGAACATCCCTGAATCCCAACAAATCATTCCCATGGGATATGGAGCATCCCTGAATCCCCCCCACAGGGGCTGGATTCCAACAAATCCCTCCTATGGGATATGGAACATCCCTGAATCCCAACAAATCATTCCCATGGGATATAGAACATCCCTGAATCCCCCACAGAGGGGCTGGATCCTGACAAATCCTTCCCATGGGATAAGGAACATCTCTGAATCCCAACAAATCCCTCCCATGGGACATGGAGCATCCCTGAATCTCCCCCAGAGGATCCCAACAAACCCCACCGGGAGGAGGGCAGGAGATTCCCCATGTCCCACCCCAAGGATCAGGAAGAACCCACAGCAGGAAAACACCGACAGGGGATGGATGTGAGGAGAGCCCTGCAGGCTGAGCTGGAGTCACTTCCCACATCCCTGACAGGATCTCGGGTTTATTCCAGCTCCCTGTTCAATGTTTCCTGTTCCTATTTTAGGGATGAAGCCAAGCCAGGGCTGCGAGTGACGTGGCCAAAGGGAGGATTTGGGAAGGCTCAGGGATTTTTCCTTCCAGCAGCTCTGATTTTTGGGATGCACAGCTCTGAAATGAGCACTCCTGTCCCTGGCTGCAGCCTGAAATCCAGGATTTCCAGCCCTGGAACTTCCCAGGGCTTGGACAAGAGCTGTCCCCAGCGAGGGGACACAGCATTGTCCTCACACCAATCCCAAATAATCCCAAATCCAGGGGCTGCTCCGGGCACATCCTCACACCAATCCCAAATCCCAAATCCCAAACCCCAGGGGCTGCTCCAGGCACATCCTCACACCAATCCCAAATATCCCCAAACCCCAAACCCCAGGGGCTGCTCCGGGCACATCCTCACACCAATCCCAAATCCCAAATCCCAAACCCCAAATCCCAAATCCCAGGGGCTGCTCCGGGCACATCCTCACACCAATCCCAAATCCCAAACCCCAAATCCCAAACCCCAAACCCAAAACCCCAGGGGCTGCTCCAGGCACATCCTCACACCAATCCCAAATCCTAAATCCTAAACCCCAAATCCCAGGGGCTGCTCCAGGCACATCCTCACACCAATCCCAAATCCTAAATCCTAAACCCCAAACCCCCGGGGCTGCTCCAGGCACATCCTCACACCAATCCCAAATATTCCCAAATCCCAAACCCCAAATCCCTCTCCGGGCACATCCTCACACCAATCCCAAATCCCAAATCCTAAACCCCAGGGGCTGCTCCGGACACATCCTCACACCAATCCCAAATCCCAAATCCCAAACCCCAAATCCCAGGGGCTGCTCCAGGCACATCCTCACACCAATCCCAAATCCCAAACCCCAAATCCCAGAGGCTGCTCCAGGTGCAGCCCCAGAGCTGAGAGAGGGCAGCAAACATCACCCCAAAATTCATCCCATAAAAAAACCCAAGGTCTGAACCATCCCTGGGATTTATTGACCTAAAAATCAAAACTAAAATCTGAAAAATTTTAAAATAAAAATCTAAATAAAATAAAAAAACCATGCCTGGGGTTTATGGAGCTGGGAGAGGGCAGCAAACACCATCCCAAAATCCATCCCATAAAAAGAAAAACAGGGTCTGAACCACCCCTGGGGTTTATTCACCTAAAAATCATAATTAAAATAAAAATAAAAAATATAAAATAAAAAATCTAAAAAAAATAAAAAACCACCCCTGGGGCTTATTGACTTAAAAATCATAATTAAAATCAAAATCAAGAGTTAAAAAATTTTTAAAAATTAATATAAAAATCTAAATAAAATTTAAAAAACCACCCCTGGGGTTTATTGACCTAAAAATCATAATTAAAATCAAAAACAAAATCAAAAAAAAATTTAAAAATTTTTAAAATAAAATATAAATAAAATAAAAAAACACCCCTGGGGTTTATTGACCTAAAAATCAAAAATAAAATCAAAATTTAAAAAAATTTAAAATAATCTAAATAAAATAAAAAACCACCCCTAACCCTAAAAATCAAAAATAAAATTAAAAAAAAATTAAAATTAAAAAAAATTAAAATAAAAATCTAAACGAAATAAAAAATCACCACTGGGGTTTATTGACCTAAAAATCAAAAATAAAATCAAAAAAAATTAAAAATTAAAAAAAAATTAAAATAAAAATCTAAATTAAATAAAAAACCACCCCTGGGGCTTATTGATCTAAAATCATAAATAAAATCAAAATTTTTAAAATAATCTAAATGAAATAAAAAACCACCCCTAACCCTAAAAATCAAAAATAAAATCAAAATTAAAAAATTTAAAAATTTAAAAAAAATTAAAATAAAAAATCTAAATGAAATAAAAAACCACCTCTGGGATTTATTGACCTAAAAATCAAAAATAGAATCAAAATTTTAAAAATTTTAAAATAATCTAAATGAAATAAAAAACCATCCCTGGGGCTTATTGATCTAAAATCATCATTAAAATCAAAATTTTAAAAACTAAAAATTTTTAAAAAATTAAAATAAAAATCTAAATAAAATAAAAAATCACCCCTGGGGTTTATTGACCTAAAAATCAAAAATAAAATTAAAAAAAATTAAAAATTAAAAAAAATTAAAATAAAAATCTAAATAAAATAAAAAATAACCCCTGGGGTTTATTGACCTAAAAATCATAAATAAAGGCAAAATAAAAAAAAATTTAAACATTTTAAAAATTTAAAATAAAAATCTAAATGAAATAAAAAACAACCCTTGGGTTTATTGACCTAAAAATCAAAAATAAAATCCAAAAAAAATTTAAAAATTAAAAAAAATTAAAATAAAAATCTAAATGAAATAAAAAATCCCCCCTGGGGTTTATTGACCTTAAAAATCATGATTAAAATCAAAATAAAATCAAAATAAAATCCCACCTGGGGAAGGATGGAGAGGAATCACAGATTTGTCTTTCCAAACAAGCTGGTGGATAAAATCAGCACTGAGGGGTGGGAGAAACAACGGGAAGGGTTCCACTGAAAAAAAGATTTTTGCCTTTACAAACAAACGTGGGTTTGCTGAGAAATGAAACTGGATATTGGAAGATGAAAGAAATAATGGGGGAAATCCATAAATTCCGTAAGAATTAAAAATTAGGGGGGTTACACATTAAAAGGGGAATTTTAGGCATTTTGGGAAGTCTGCACCTCTCAAGTGCCTCAGGCAATGGGAAAAGAGAGAGGGAAATGGGGAAAGAGAGAGGGAAATGGGGAAAGAGAGAGGGAAATGGGGAAAGAGAGAGGGAAACGGGGACAGAGAGAGGGAAACGGGGACAGAGAGAGGGAAATGGGGAAAGAGAGAGGGAAATGGGGAAAGAGAGAGGGAAATGGGAAAAGAGAGAGGGAAACGGGGAAAGAGAGAGGGAAACGGGGAAAGAGAGAGGGAAACGGGGAAAGAGAGAGGGAAACGGGGAAAGAGAGAGGGAAACGGGGAAAGAGAGAGGGAAACGGGGAAAGAGAGAGGGAAACGGGGAAAGAGAGAGGGAAACGGGGAGAGGGAAATGGAGAAAGGGAGAGGGAAATGGGGAAAGAGAGAGGGAAACGGGGCCAGGAAATTGGGATAAAAAGGATAAATCCCCTAAAAATCAGAGAGCCCCCAGGGGAAATGTCCCACGGCCTCTCCCTTTATCCCAATAAAATCAAAGGGCTCCTCTGGCTCCTGTTTGGACACAAACCTCTGATGTTTGTGGGTTTATTTTCCCAACAGAACGGGCTCATGGGATGGGTTGGAAGAGACCTCCCAGCTCATCCAGATCCACCCCCAGCCATGGGCAGGGAATTTTTCCCATCCCAGGCAGCTCCAAGCCTCATTTCAAACCAAAACCAATTTTTTTCCCCAAACTGCCTTTTCCTGGGATGGGACTCTGGGAACTGCCCCCATTCCCAGCCTGGGGAGGGATTCACCGACATTCCCAGGATTCTGCTGAAATCCCAACAATTCTCATGGATGCCGTGAATTCCCTGCCAGTTCCGGGCCCAGCCCTGGATCCAAGGGAAGCCAAAGAAATGAATCAGCCCCGATTTAATTACAGTTAATTGGGAATTCAGAGATGCCTCATCGAGACTTCCAGGAGGTTTGAACCAGGGAAAGGGAGCAGGAGCAGGAGCAGGAGCAGGAGCAGGAGCAGGAGCAGGAGCAGGAGCAGGAGCAGGAGCAGGAGCAGGAGCAGGAGCAGGAGCAGGAGCAGGAGCAGGAGCAGGAGGAAGGGACCAATCCCTCTGCAGAGGCCCCGGGGCTGTGGTTTTATCCCTGAGCATCCCCCAGGAGGGGAATGGGGCCCGGGGTGAGCTTGGTGCTGCCGGGGGAGCCCTGGGTGGATCTGCTCAGCTCTGGCCCTTGGAGATAAGGCAGGGTCAGAGATAAGGAGGTTTGCTTGGAGCTGATGAGAATATAGATGAGAAAGCAGCAGGGCTTGGGGAATTAAAATAAACATCAAGAAATTAAGAAAAAATTTCAAATAAAAATTTAAAAATCAAATCTAAATAAATAAAACTAAAAATAAATTTAAAAGTTAAAATCAAAATAAATATCAAAATAAAAATGAAAGTATTTAACAATTTTTTAAAAAATCAAAATAAAAACCGGAATCAAAATAAAAATAAAAAATAAGAAGAATAAGAATAAAAATATTTTAAAATTTAAAAATAAGAATTGGAATAAAAACCGGAATCAAAGTAAAATAAAAATAAAAATTTAAAAAGAATAAGAATAAGAATAAAGAATAAAAATAAGAATAAAGAATAAAAATAAGAATAAAAATAAGAATAAAGAATAAAAATAAGAATAAAAATAAGAATAAGAATAAAAATAAATAAAATAAAAATATCCAAGAGGTTTTTCTGTGGAGGGCTCAAGGAGCTGAGCACAAACCCCGCTGTCACCTCCCCCCTGCAGGCAGCCAGAGGCCACTGGGGCCATGCCCAGGTGATGGGGACACTCAGGGGACACACTCATGAAAACCCCCCAGCCCCACTGAATTAAAGAGGAATTTCAGTTAAAAAAACCCAGCCCCACAAAATTAAAGAGGAACTTCAGTGCAAACCCCCAGCCCACTGAATTAAAGAGGAATTTCAGTGAATATCTCCAGCCTCACAGAGTTAAAGAGGAATTTCAGTGCAAACCCCCCAGCCCACTGATTTAAAAAGGAATTCAAGCACAAATCCATGAGCCCCACGGAATTAAAGAGAAATATCAGTGAAAATCCCCCAGCCTCACTGATTTAAAGAGGAATTTCAGTGAAAAACCCCAGCCTGACCGAACTAAAGAGGAATTTCAGTAAAAACCCCCCAGCCCCACTGAATTAACAGAGTGAAACTCCCCAGCCTCACCAAACTAAAGAGGAATTTCAGTAAAAATCCCCCAGTCCCATTGAATTAAAGAGAATTCAAGCACAAATCCATGAACCCCACTGAATTAAAGAATAGTTCTAATGAAAACCCCCCAGCCCCACTGATTTAGAGAACAATTAGAGTGAAAATCCCCCCAGCCCCACAGATTTAAAGAGAAATTTCAGTAAACCCCAGCCCCACCGAATTAAAGAGAAATTTGAGCACAAATCCATGAGCCCCACTGAATTAAAGAACAATTAGACTCTAAACCCCCAGCCCCACTGAATTAAAGAATTTCGGTGCAAACTCCCCAGCCCCACCAAATTAAAGAGGAATTTCAGTAAAAAACATCCAGCCCCATTGAATTAAAAGGCAATTTGAATGCAAATCCATGAGCCCCACTGAATTAAAGAATAATTACAGTGAAAACCCCCCAGCCCCACTGAATTAAAGAGGAATTTCAGTGAAAATCTCCAGCCTCACAGAGTTAAAGAGGAATTATACAGTGCAAACCCCCCAGCCCACTGATTTAAAAAGGAATTCAAGCACAAATCCATGAGCCCCACGGAATTAAAGAGAAATATCAGTGAAAACCCCAACCTCACTGAACTAAAGAGGAATTTCAGTGAAAATCCCCCAGTCCCATTGAATTAAAGAGGAGTTCAAGCACAAATCCATGAACCCCACTGAATTAAAGAATAATTACAGTGAAAACCCCCCAGGCCCCACTGAATTAAAAAGGAATTTCAATGCAAACCCCCAGCCCCACTGAATTAAAGGGGAAATCGAGCCCAAATCCATGAGACTCACCAAATTAAAGAATAATTAGAGTGAAAACCCCCCAACATCACTGAATTAAAGAGGAATTTCAGTGAAAACCCCCCAGCCTCACTGAACTAAAGAGGAATTTCAGTAAAAATCCCCCAGTCCCATTGAATTAAAGAGAATTCGAGCACAAATCCATGGGCCCCACTGAATTAAAGAACAATTAGACTCTAAACCCCCCAGCCCCACTGAATTAAAGAATAACTAGAGTGAAAACCCCCCAGCCCCACTGATTCAAAGAGGATTTAGAGTGAACCCCCCAGCCCCACTGAATTAAAGAATTTCAGTGCAAACCCCCCAGCCCTACCGAACTAAAGAGGATTTAGAGTGAACCCCCCAGCCCCACTGATTCAAAGACGATTTAAAGTGAAACCCCCCAGCCCCACTGAATTAAAGAATAATTAGACTCTAAACCCCCCAGCCCCACTGATTCAAAGGGCAATTATGACCCAACCACAGCTCTGAGCTCAACAATCGATGCTGTATCTGGGAGAGCTTCCTGCTGGCAGGGGGAGGAACTGACCCATCGATTTTTAGGGAAAAGGCATATTCCATCATCCTGTGCCACACACCACGGGCAAGGCCATAAAAGAGCCGTCACCAACGGGCTCAGGGCACCGGGGGCTGCGGGGGGAATGTGGGGAAGGGAAAATCAGATGGGAGGGAAATCACAGCACAGATCAGATCAGAGCAGCCACACAGGGAGAGGGAACCTGCTCCTGCAGCAGGAAAAGGGATCCCAGCTCCTGCAGCAGGAAAAAGGATCCCAGTTCTTGCAGCAGGAAAAAGGATCCCAGTTCCTGCAGGAGGGAAAAGGATCTAAGCCCCTGCAGCAGGAAAAAGGATCCCAAGCTCCAAGAGAATAAAGGATCCCAGCCCCTGCAGGAGGAAAAAGGATCCCAGCTCCTGGAGGAGGGAGAAGGATCGCAGCCCCTGCAGGAGAATAAAGGATCCCAACTCCCATAGGAGGAAAAAGGATCCCAGCTCCCACAGAAGGAAAAAGATCCCAGTTCCTGCAGCAGGAAAAACGATCCCAGCCCTGCAGGAGAATAAAGGATCCCAACTTCCACAGAAGGAAAAAGGATTCCAAGCTCCTGCAGAAAGGAAAAGGATCCCAGCTCCTGCAGCAGGAAAAAGGATCCCAAGCTCCAAGAGAATAAAGGATCCCAGTTCCCACAGGAGGAAAAAGGATCAAATCCCTTGCAGCAGGAAAAAGGATCCCAGCTCCTGCAGGAGGAGGAAAAAGGATCCCAGCCCCTGCAGGAGGAGAAAGGATCCCAAGCTCCAGGAGAATAAAGGATCCCAGCTCTTGCAGGACAATAAAGGATCCCAGCCCATACAGAAAGAAAAAGGATCCCAGCCCCAGCAGGAGAATAAAGGATTCCAGCTCCAGGGGGGATGAGCTCTGCCCAGCAGCTCCCCAGTCACTGGCCCCCAGCTCTGGCTCAAACTGGGGTTAAACTGGTGTGTGAGAGCAAAACCAGCCGGGAGACCTCACCCCAAATCCCAGCCAGGACAGGAATTCACCCATTTCCCAGGGCAGAGGGAAATTCACCCATTTCCCAGGAGAAAAGGAAATTCACCCATTTCCCAGGACAGAGGGAAATTCACCCATTTCCCAGGAGAGAAGGAAATTCACCATTTCCCAGGACAGAAGGAAATTCACCATTTCCCAGGGCAGAAGGAATTTCACCCATTTCCCAGCCCCACAAAGAGCCCAGGGCCACCCATGGGTGCCCCAGCAGGTCTGTGCAGCCTTACCAAGCCCATGGGTGCTTTTAGGGAACAAAAGCCCCCCAAACCCCTCTCTGCTCCCAAGGCTGAGGAGGTTTGGGGTGCTCAGAGCTGAGGAAGCAGAGCCAGGGTGGGCCCAGCACCCAAACCAGCAGCAGGCACAGGGGGAGGAGTGAAAATCCCAAAGCAGCTCAGGCATTTTTGCACCTAAATCTGTCCCTTGGGGTGCCACTGCAGGGAGGGGAGCACTGCCAAGGGGTCAGAGCCAGGTAGAGCATGGCTGTGCTCTGAAATATTCCCATTCCTGTCTCCAGAACACAACCAAACTGCTCCACACACACCCAGCACCTCAGGGACCCCCCAGCTCCATTTTGGGGTCACTGCTGTTATAAATGCCTAGGGTAAAGTTGGCTTTTCACAAGTATTAAAATGAATACTGTATGTATAATGTAGGAAGACTGTACTGTATTTTCCTTTATTAATAGAAGTTAGAAATGTGATGAATGGATATTTTTTAGGATTGTAGCTTAGTGTTAGAAGTAAAAGACTGGGGTTTTTGTTTTCCTGCATGAAGATTGCTGACCAAAAAAGCAATTAAATTTCTGTTATCAAGTATCTTGTCCAAACGGAAATGACCGGAACCCCAGGAGAAGAATTTATGGGACCTGTGCTATCAGACACCTGCAGATGGATCTGCCAGATAAAATGGGGGGGAGTTGAAACTGAACAAAGAAATTCACACTCTAAAGGAATGTTTGAATCATGCCTGTGAATTTTTAAATATGCAACAGGCTGATACTTTTAAAGAACAAATTCTTTGTTAGCAGAGTGCTGGCTGATTCTCTGCCAGGCACCCTTGGCCAAGAAAATGAATTTTGCTTTTATCTCTCTTATTTGTCTATTTTCTTTTTATTTTTGTATTAAACTTCTAAATTTTTCCAAGAAAGTGAACCTCATTTTTCATGCTGCCATCCCCTGCCAGCCCATTTCCCAGCCCACAGCCCCTCTGCATGGACACAGCTGGTTTTTTACACATTTCACTATCCTTAAATAGGCTGTTGGGTTGGAATTTGGGGAATAAATTTTATTTATTAATATTAAATTTATTAATAAATCTTTTATCCTGGCTGCAGTTTGCTCCCCTGCCCTCAGAGCGGGGCTGCTGGGCTGCCCACACCTCACAGCTCCTCCAAACCTTCCTCAGGGTCTCTCCGAATTATTCCCAACCCCAACCAGCTCCAGCAAAGAAATGAATTCCTGAACAAACCAAGCTCCACTCCAGGGGCTGCAGCAAAAAAAACAATTGTTGCTTTGGTTTAATAAACCTTGAAATTTCAGGGTTTCCCCAGAGCAGCTGCACTGAAGTTTCTTCCAAAATTTGCTTGTGCTGATCCCTCTCCCAGCCTCTGCAGAGGGGCTGAGGGATGATTTCAGCACTGCAGCTGCCCTGGGAAGGCTGAGCTTGGATGCAGATGTTGGAACCCTGAGAATTTCAGGCTTTCTGTGCTGCCAGGCACTGACCCCCAAGAAAAAACTGCACTGGACCTGAGGCCGTGGAAAAGGCTTCTAAAATTGAGTGATAGGCATTAAAATTCCAATTTTAAAGAGTAAAATCCCAAATTGAAGGAGAAAAATTCTAAATTTAAAGAGTAAAATCCTGAATTCAAACAGCAATACTCTAAATTTAAGGAGTGAAATACTGAATTCCATGAGCACTGGGACTGTGGCTGTGCAGTTTGAATAGAAGTGTGTGATAGCACAGGGGGAAAACTCAGAGTTTAAGAGTTTAGAATACAGGAATAGATCTATAAAGCAAGGTGGAGGATTTAGGGTCAGTCCTTCTTCTTCACCTTCTCCTTCATGGCTCTGGGTGGGATTTTGCAATTGGGTGGAAAAATCCGCATTGCGGGCCAGGGGTGGTTGGTTATTGGGTTAAAGTAAAAATAATTTAGGTGTCATTTCATAATTGGACAGTTTGTGCTTAAAAGGCCTTGTGGAGAGAGATGGGGCTCCATTTTTAGTTTGCTAACAGAAGTGCTGCAGAACTCATGGCTTGTGAGACTGTAATAATAATTAATATTTAATAGCTATAATTAAGAGATAATTAATAATAATTAAGAGATAATTAATAATAATTAAGAGATAATTAATAAACATCTGAGTCCGAACACAAAATGCCATCTGGGGCATTGAAGCCTGACCCTGACAGAGAAATAGAACATAAAAAGCAACAAGCAGACACATCCCTGGAGAGGTTCCTCCTGAAATCAGGAGGGCTGGTGACACAGCAGTGGCACTGTGGGTGCCACCCCAGCCTGTGTCACTGTCACCCCCCAGCAGCACACACTGATGTGCTCACTGACCCCAGCAGCAGCCACTTCAGCTTGGAAAACATCACTTTTAGCACATATTTCCTAGAAAAGTGCTTCATGCTCTGCAGCAGAGTTAAGCTTTCCCCCAGGCAGGCAAGGAAGAAAAGCAGCAGCGAGTGAGCAGCAGCTCAGCAATTCTCCAGACACCACAGGTCAGGTTTACCTTCAGAACAGAGTTTTAAAATGCAAAATAACTGCCACTCACATCAACCAGAAACTCTCTGTTCTTCAGGAACTCTGACATTTTGATGGAGATTATAAACTGCTTAGCCTATGAGGAACAGGTAAATTAGAAAAGTTAATACTAAATAAATTCACCTTTGAGTTTTGTGCCTGTTTAGAGCATTTATAGTCTACTTAAAGCACTTAACATCCAGGAGCCACTGGGGTGTGGAGAGGAGTTTCTGAGGGATTTATTCCATCCAGCTGCAGCATTACCAGCCTGTGAGGTGCAGCCAGGAAATTAAACCTCGATAACAGTGCAGAGGAAAAAGATCCCAGCTCCTGCAGGAGGAAAAAGGATCCCAGTTCCTGCAGCAGGAAAAAGGATCCCAGCTCCTGCAGGAGAATAAAGGATCCCAGCTCCTGCAGGAGAATAAAGGATCCCAGCTCCTGCAGGAGAATAAAGGATCCCAGCTCCTGCAGGAGAATAAAGGATCCCAGCTCCTGCAGGAGAATAAAGGATCCCAGTTCCTGCAGGAGAATAAAGGATCCCAGCTCCTGCAGCAGGAAAAAGGATCCCAGCTCCTGCAGCAGGAAAAAGGATCCCAGCTCCTGCAGCAGGAAAAAGGATCCCAGCTCCTGCAGCAGGAAAAAGGATCCCAGTTACCACAGAAGGAAAAAGGATCCCAGTTCCTGCAGCAGGAAAAAGGATCCCAGTTCCTCCAGCTCCACCTGGGAAAAGGCTCCTCTGAGTGGCCACGAGCCCCACAAAAAAACCTCCCTGCAGCTCCCAGCTCAGCAGCCTGAGTCTAACCAGGCTCCTGGATGAACAAATCCCCCTGCAATTAAAGATTGGCTGCACAACTCACATTTCCCACCTCCGGAGCTCCTGGACACGGCACGGCTCACCCAGAGCCAGCTTTTCCACAGCTTGGCATTTCCTGAGGGGTCAGGCTGCTGGAGCTGGAAATCCTCACTTGTTTCCATCCAGAAAACCCCGCTCTGGGTGCTTTACTCCCTGCACAGCTGGGTCCTCCACAGGTAAACCCAAGAAGCAGAAGGACAGCAAACACCAGGTGGATTTTGGCCCCTGTCTTGGGTTGGGCAGCCAAGAGATTTGTATTCTATTTCATCTGTTGTAAAAGCAGAGATTTCTTTATCTCTTGTAACTCCAGGGGAGGGGGCGGATGCCTTCTGATAATGGCCCAGCTGTTAAAGCAGCTGGGGCAGGGTTTGTTATCTCTGTCACCACCCGTCCATCCTCCGGGGGGTATCTGCTGATAATGGGCCATGAAGGCTCACCAATGACATCACACATGACATCATCGGGGATATCTGCTGATAATGGGCCATGAAGGCTCACCAATGACATCACACATGACATCATCGGGGATATCTGCTGATAATGGGCCATGAAGGCTCACCTATGACATCACACATGACATCATCCCATTGGGAGATGCTCCACCCAGTGTGGGCTGAGCCAACCGTTCCTACCTGGATAAAACTGAGACTCAGGAACAGCGGGGATCTGGTTTTTCCACCAGAGGAAGACCAGACCCATCTCGCCACCACTGGACTTTCCCTGCTCCATTATCTGTACCCCACAGAACTCATCTGGGATTTATTTGGGCTGCTCCCAACACCCTGACCAACAGGGTGTCAGGTCATATCCCTGACCCTGTCAGGGTTTTCCAGGACTTTTGTTTTGCTTGCTTGCTTGTCTTTGTACTACTGCATTTGTATTTTGTTTTTTTTTTTATTTCTATTAAAGATCTGTTACTCCTATTCCCACATCTTTGCCTGAAAGCCCCTAATTGCAAAATTATAATAATTTGGAGGGAAGGGGATTTACATTCTCCATTCCAAGGGAAGCTCCAGCTCTCTCTGGCAGACACCTGTCTTTCCAAACCAAGACACCCTGTAAAGCCAAAATTCCCAATCCCAGGAGCAAGGCAGGGCTGGAATGACAGGGATACACATCTCTGAGTGGAGCAGGCACTTCATCACTCCAGCAGGAATTATGTGCCCCCATTTCATTTATTTCTCCCGAGCTCTGAGTCCATAAATCCAGATTTAGTCGGGACTATAAAAGCCGAGCGTGGATCTCAGGCTGACAGGGATGGTCAATAACCATTTGAGACACTTCAGAAAGGGGCACCAGGATGGCTTTTAATCAATACAGACACTGCCACGGGCATTTATCAACCCAGGCTGGCTCAGAAGCCTCCCAGGGAATTGATGGCTTGTGAAAGAGGCAGGACATGGTGTGAACGTGTCAAAATTATCACAGACAGAGCTGGGATGGTGGAAATCTGAGGAACAGCCCATTTTTGAGCAGTTTTTTCATGTTATGTAAGCCACAAGGGCTGGATGAACCTTTTGGATGCACTCAGGAGGCTCTGGCTGAATGAGCCCGATCAATCCTCAGGGTTTGGATCCATCATTTCTCCCTCACAGCTTCTGCTCAGGGAGGAAGGAGGAAATCCACAGGCTGAGCAGCAGCAAGCTACCCATGCATTGCTGGGCAGGTTTTTCCCTCAGCACAAATCAGGGTAAAAAAAAAGCTGTTACAGGGCTGGACTTGCTCAAACCAGGTGGGTCCATCCAGAAGAAACAGGGAAAAATGGGAATTTTTTGGCTCTAAGGACAAGCCCCACTGATGTGCTGCCTCCAGCATCACTGCCAAGCCCGAAATTCAGCTCCTGCTCCCTCTTTGTGTTGGTTCCCAAGGGGTTTTTTGGTCTCCTCTCATCTCCCCACCTCACTTCAGTGCACTGATAAAAAGAGATGCTCCGTGAGCAGCTTCTGCTTCCTCTCCTGTGCAGCCCCCTGGGGCAGCCCTGGGGCATGGAAACTTCCTTTGGAGGGGAAAAATATGGCCAAAAAATGGGAAGAATGAGCTTAGGAAGGGGGTGATGCTGCTGAAAGGGGCCCAGCAGGCCCTGGCAGCACAGCAGGACTGTCCCCAGCCAAATCACCACCTGAGCCTCAGATTTGATGCAGCAGCTGCAATTTAAGGGGAAAAAATACAATTTCTACATGATCAGGTTTCTGCGTGGGGCCCCCAGAGCTCCCAGCTCATTTAAGTAACGAGTTTACCAAAATTTCATTTCTTACAGACGCTGCTGTGAACATGGGGTCGTTTTTCTAGCTAATAAATCCATCTGGATTTGCTCCCTGAGCACGCAGCCAGGGATGCCAGGGCACCATTCCCTAAATCACAGCCCAGCAAAAGCCAAGTGAGTCATTCCAGCAGATGCTGATTCCCCTCAACAACACCCAGAGTGTCCCTGGAGTGATTCCCACTCCTGCAGCCACCACAGGGCTGGGTGGGAAGGGAAATTAGAGATGATCCAGCTGATCCACCTGCCACTCTCCCAGGTGGCTCCAACCTGGCCGTGGGCACTTCCAGGGATGCAGGGGCAGCCACAGCAGCTCTGGGAATTCCATCCCGGCCCCTCCCCACCCTCACAGGAAGGATTTTGTCCTCCCAGGGAAGGATTTCTCCTGAACATCAATCCCAACCCACTCCCTGTCAGTTTGAAGCTGTTCCTCCTTGCCCTGTCACTCCAGGCTGCTGTAAAATCCCTCTCCAGGAGACAGACACACATCCCTGGCTCTGGGAAGATGAGGAGCAGCAGAGATGCTGCTGCTGCTTCTCCTGCTGCTTCCTCAGAGATGGATTTGGAGTTCAGGGCAGCAGCCAGCACAGAAATTCCCGCTGCCCTCCTGATGCCTCAAGTTTTATCTTTGATGTATTTCAGGCTCTGTGCTGCCCAGGGGTGCAGCTCTGAGCCTCACAGTCAGTTAAAAGTCAGAGGATGGTTAAAAGAAACCAGATTTCAGATAAGCTACCCTGGATCTGGTAACTCACTGCTTGCCAAGTTTATGTTTGTGTGTTATGAAAAACAGAGAAACTAAACAATAACTTTAACTGTTAGAGAGGTTTTGTCCATCACAGTCGGGTATCAATATTAGATCAATATTCATATTTCAATAAACCACCCCAGCTTGGAACAAATCCCCCTGAGCTCCATCCCCACCTGCTTCAAAGCACAGAAATACAAATTACAGCCCTTGCCTCCCCAGAGCGATCAGAGATGAGGCTGGATTCCCTCTCCCTTGGAGTAATTAAAGCCTGGTGATTATCCCACTCATCAAACAGAGTCTAGACAGACTCTTCAGCGCAATCCAGGGTGAATCCACACATTCTGCTTTTCCCAGGGACACGCACACCTTACTGCAGGCACCCACGAGGCACAGCCAGCTTTTAGCAACTCCCAAAAAGTCTGATTTCTGTGCAGGACAGGCTGGAGCAGCCCCAGCAAACACAAACCATGGAAACCCAAAGGATGTGGGGTGATGGGGATGAAATGGGGTTGGGAGGGAGCTTAAAGCTCATCCCCCTCCATCCCCTGCCAAAGGATACCTTCCACTAGGCCAGGCTGCTCCAAAACACTACTGGATTGAGGGGAAAAAAAGGCAAAATGAGGCTTTTTTCTCACCCCAGAGCAGATGAGGGGCAGGTGTAACTCCCACCTTTCCTCCACCTCCCTCTCCGAGGTCATCTACAATCCCTGTGCTACCACACAACCTCAGGAGCCTGAGGCCTTGAGGGCTGTTCCAATGCCTGTTCAAATTCTGTGCTTTTCTGAGGGTCAGCACCCCTCAGCTCAGAAAACCTGAAATTTTCAGCTTCCAGGGTTCCACCATGAAGGAAACCTTCTGGCCTGGTGACAGCCAGCAGGATCACAGCCCTCAGAGTGGGCACAGCCCAAAAATGCATTCCCAGCCCAACAAACCTCAGAAGACTGAGGCCTTGAGCCTTTTCTGAGGGTTAGCACCCCTCAGAACTCAGGAAACCTGAATTTTTCAGCCTCCAGGGTTCCAACACGAAGGAAACCTCCTGGCTCAGTGACAGCCAGGAGGATCACAGCCCTGAGAGTGAGCACAGCCCAAAAATGCATTCCCAGCCCCACAAACCTCAGAAACCTGAGGCCTGTTCCAAAGCCTCAAACCAAATTCTGTGCTTTTCTGAGGGTCAGCATCCCTCAGCTCAGAAAACCTGAAATTTTCAGCCTCCAGGGTTCTACCATGAATGAGCCCTGGTGACGGCCAGGGGGATCCCATCCCTGAGTGTGGGCACAGCCCAAAAATGCATTCCCAGCCCCACAAACCTCAGAAACCTGAGGCCTTGAGCCTTTTCTGAGGGTCAGCATCCCTCAGAGCTCAGGAAACCTGAAATTTTCAGCTTCCAGGGTTCCACAATGAAGGAACCCTGGTGACAGCCAGGGGGATCCCATCCCTGAGAGTGGGCACAGCCTAAAAATGCATTCCCAGCCCCACAAACCTCAGAAACCTGAGGCCTTGAGCCTTTTCTGAGGGTCAGCACCCCTCAGAGCTCAGGAAACCTGAAATTTTCAGCTTCCAGGTTTCCACCACGAAGGAAACATCATGGCCTGGTAACAGCCAGCAGGATCACAGCCCTCAGAGTGGGCACAGCCCAAAAATGCATTCCCAGCCCCAGAAATGCATTCCCAGCCCCACAAACTCGGAAGCCTGAGGCCTTGAGGCCCTGAGCCTTTTCTGAGGGTCAGCACCCCTCAGCTCAGAAAACCTGAAATTTTCAGCCTCCAGGGTTCCAACATGAAGGAACCCTGGTGACAGCCAGCAGGATGCCAGCCCTGAGTGTGGGCACACCCCAAAAATGCATTCCCGGCCCCACAGAGAGCCCAGCCCCACGGGCAGGGCCCTGGAGAGGAGCTGCAGCTTCCCCGTTTCCCCTCCCAGCTCCTTCTCCTCACCCTCATCCATCCCCAGGCACCGAGGCAGAACGAGGCAGCTGCTGCTTTGGGATTTTCCTTTGTTTTCACAGCTTTAGCGGTTTAAAAAGATGTAAATATGAAGGAAGGGTCAATGATTCAACAGTGATTAAGCCTGAAATATTCCACTTAGTACCCATTAGACTTTGAAAACACCCATTATGTTCCCAGAGCTTCCCCAGGGCCCAGGCAGGCAGTACCCAGCTCTGGGGAAAGCTGCTTTCTTGGAAGGCTGAGGGGATGTTGTGAAAATACCCAGTTTATTTCAGTAGAAAGAAAGAGGGAAAAAAAAAAGGAAAAAACAATAAAAGAATGAATGTATTGTAGGTTGTTAATACCATTTCCCCAGAGAGAGGAGGAAAAAAAACAACAACAAAGCCTAATGGAAATTTTCTATTCCCAAAACCATTTGCACTGTTATTGTCTGCAACTAAAAGGAGATGGAAACATAAAAACCTCGGCAGCTCGAGCTGCTGAGAACTGTAGGGCTGAGCACTCCTGCTTCCCTTTGAAGAATAAAATTAAACTGCACCTGAGATGGGAACTTTCCACCTGACAAAAACCATCAACTCCCCTGCAGCTGCCTCAGAGGATGCAAAGCTCAGAAAAGAATGCTCCCATCCCTCTGGAAAAGCCCAGGCTGCTGCTCCAAATCCTGAGGATTTGCAGCACTTTAGGAAATGTGTAATTAAGCAATGTGGTTCAATAAAAGGGGCTGATTTAAGAGGGGAGCAGTGCCACTCCTCACAAAAGGAAGGAGCATTCCCTCAAATCAATCTGCTCCCCTTGCCCTGGTGATGTTTGAAACCACAATTCCAACCGAATAACCAGAGGAGAAATGAAATTAATTTCCTGAATTGCATTTCCTTTGTCTCCTGGAAAGCTGTTGAGAGGAGGAAGAGCCAATTGTGCTGTGTGCCCACCAGCCACCCCAAACACCGGGTGGGGAAACCCAGAATTCCTCCTTTAAAATCTGTTTAAGGAGGGAAGAGCTGCCAAAAGAACCTTGTGTTCCAGCCTCTGGCAGCCAGGATTGGATTCACCCCCGGATTGAGCAGGGACAGCCAGGCCCCAGCTGGGATTGGGGAGGCCACGAGGGGCAGAGGCAGAGCTGGAAATAACCCCAGGGTTTCGCTGCTGCAGCACAGCAGAGAGCTCCTGATCAATAATTCATGGCCCAGACAGTGCAAGTGGCTTTGGGAGCTGCAGGAGAAACCCAAGGAGTGAGAGGCAGCAGAGGGGGAGACACGGAGAGGGAGGGGAAAAGGAAAAAAGGGGAAAAGGGGAAAAAAGGGGAAAAAAGGGGAAAAGGGGAAAAAAAGGGGAAAAGGGGAAAAAAGGGGAAAAGGGGAAAAAAGGGGAAAAGGGGAAAAAAGGGGAAAAGGGGGAAAAAGGGGAAAAGGGGGAAAAGGGGAAAAAAGGGGAAAAGGGGAAAAAAGGGGAAAAGGGGAAAAAAGGGGAAAAGGGGAAAAAAGGGGAAAAGGGGAAAAAAGGGGAAAAGGGGAAAAAAGGGGAAAAGGGGAAAAAAGGGGAAAAGGGGAAAAAAGGGGAAAAGGGGAAAAAAGGGGAAAAGGGGAAAAAAGGGGAAAAGGGGAAAAAAGGGGAAAAGGGGAAAAAAGGGGAAAAGGGGAAAAAAGGGGAAAAGGGGAAAAAAGGGGAAAAAGGGGAAAAAAGGGGAAAAGGGGAAAAAAGGGGAAAGGGGAAAAAAGGGAAAGGGGGAAAAAAGGGAAAGGGGGAAAAAAGGGAAAGGGGGAAAAAGGAAAGGGGGAAAAAGGGAAAGGGGAAAAGAGGGAAAAGGGACAACAGAAAAAAAAGGGACAACAGAAAGGGGAAAAAGGGAAGGGAGAAGGGGAAAAGGGAAAGGGGAAAAAAGGGGGAAAAAAAGGGAAAGGGGACCCTGAGTACAGGCAAACCCCTGGAATTTCAGTGGCAGCCCCGGTGCCCCGTGTGCCCCGTGTGGGTGGTACATGACAGGATGCTTGCCTGGCTGCAGCCCAGCTCTACCTATCCTGATGGCCAGCTCCAGCTCGCTGGGCAGGCACGCCTCGCCGCCGGCATCCCGCTCCTGCTTCTCCTTGGTGCAGCTCAGGGCCAGGGAAGGGCCCGGGAACCCCTGCAAGGCAACACAGACACGTCAGCACATCCCAGGGCTGCCCCCTGCAGCCCCCTCCGCTGGCATCCCGGGATTTGGGATTGATTGGGATTGATGGGTGTGAAAAACGAGGTTTGCTTTCTTAGAAAAATTTAGAAGTTAAATAGAAAAATAAAAAAGAAAATAGACAATTAGGAGAAACAAAAGCAAAATTCATTTTCTTGGCTGAGGGTGCCTGGCACAGAACCAGCCAGCACACACTGCTAACAAAAAGTTTGTTCCTTTAAAGTATCAGCCTGTTGCATATTTAAAAGTTCACATGCATGATTCAAACATCCCTTTTGAATATGAATGTCTTTGTTCAGTTTCAACTCCCCCCCAACCATTTTATCTGGCAGATCCATCTGCAGGTGGCTCCATTCCATCTGATAGCACAGGTCCCCTAAATTCTTCTCGCGGGGTTTTGGTCATTTTCATTTGGACAAGATACTTGCTAACAGAAGTTCAATAAATTCCTTTTTTTGTAGCTTTTTTTGGTCAGCAATCTTCATACAGGAAAACAAAACCCCCCAGTCTTTTACTTCTAACACTAAGTTACAATCCTAAAAAATATACATTCATCACATTTCTAAATTCTATCAATAAAGGAAAATATGGTACAATATTCCTACATTCTACATACAGAATTCATTTTAATATTTGCAAAAAGCCAGCTATGTACTAGGCATTTTTAACAATGGGGATTGATTTGGATTGATTGGGGATGGATTTGGGATTGACAGGGATGTGTCACAGCTCCTCACCACTGCACCGAGGTGTGACATCCAGGCTTGAAAGGGACCTTAAATCCCACCCAGTGCCACCCCTGCCATGGCAGGGACACCTCCCACTGTCCCAGGCTGCTCCAAGCTCCCCTTGAACACTTCCAGGGATCCAGGGGCAGCCACAGCTGCTCTGGGAATCCTTTTCCAGTCCCTCCCCACGTTCCCAGCCAGGAATTCCTTCCCAATATCCCACCTCAGTCCTGAGCCAGTGAAGAATTCTCCACAGGACAAAAGCCCCTGAGCTTGGGATGTGACAGGAAAGAAACCAGGGAGGGTTTTCCCACCCCATCCTTCCCTCTGACAGTGGGAAGCCATTCCCCATTTCCTGCCACTACAGCTCCTGACAAAAAGGAATCCGGGTTGGTGTTTCTGGATGTCCTCAGATTCCTCAAACCCACCTGGAGCTACAAAATCAGGAGGAACTGTGGGATTAGAGGCACCAGAGCACAGCTGGGAGAAGGGAACACATCCCCATGGCAGTGATTTGTCACCTGGTGTCACCAGGACCCTGAGTCCTCTGCTCCCTGCAGGGCTGGGAATCCACCCCCAGGAGCATTCAGGGAGGGATGTGCAGGTGGGATCACCTGGAATCATCCCCAGGAGCATCCGGGGAGGGATGTGCAGGTGGGATCACCTGGAGTCACCCCCAGGAGCATCCAGGGAGGGATGTGCAGGTGGGATCACCTGGAGTCACCCCCAGGAGCATCCAGGGAGGGATGTGCAGGTGGGATCACCTGGAGTCACCCCCAGGAGCTGCTGCCTTGAGAGCAGCAGAATAAATCAGCAGCCCCAAGCCAGAGCAGCAACAGGAGCCTCACCAGGGGGGGTCACACGAACCCAAAATAAAGGTTAAAGATGAATAACTCAATCGGCTCCTCTGCCCTCATTTGCATAATGAGTCTGAGCAGGGCTATTAATACTAATCACATATCTGCAGTTCAGCCCGGAGCTCTCACCTGCACTAACCCAGCAACTCCAGCCTGAGGAGCTGGGGATTAAATCCCTCCCAGCACAGCTGCACATCCCAGCTGGGATCACCTGAGCAGCCAGGGGATGCCTCAGGTTTTATCTCTGATTTATTTCAGGTTCTGTGCTGCCCAGGGTGCAGCTCTGAGCTCACAGTCAGGGACACAAAACAAATCCTTGTCCTGCTGCACACCAAGGACAACTTTCAGCCCAACAGCACAAACAAGGGTGGCTGGAGGGAGGAACAAGAAGGATGAGACCTCACAGCCTGGAGCTGGGATTGGATAATTCAACCCCAATGTGCAAATGGAGCAAAACTGATCAAAGTGTGAGACCTGGTGACCGTTTGTGCGTTTTGTGACCGTTTTGTGACCATTTTGTGTCCATTTTGTGTCCATTTTGGGTGTAGCCGTGGCCAGGCCCTGTCCTGCCCCAGGTGTACCCTAAAGGCCTTTCAATCAATCTCTGCTTTATTCTCTGCCTCTGTTCCAGCTCAACCTCCCCAAGGCATCCAGGGACAGGGGAGTTTTCCAGCCAAACCCAGATGAGGAGACACAGGAAAGGAAGAGAGGAATTCTGCTTGGATAAGGA